>PVHX01003840.1:0-137781 GCA_004024805.1 Geosciurus inauris | reverse complement strand
TTTTTTAGTACTGGGGATTGAGCCCAGTGAATCATTGTAAAATCCTCTCCCTGAGGGTGGCGGTTTCTCAAATTAGAACCTAGCCAAGAGAAAATAGGAACAGTGATGGGAATATCAGGCTCATGATTAGGTTATACCACATTTTGAAATTATAAGACTTAGAATACTAGAGATAAAGAATCTCCAGTTAGATGTTAGGTAAGTGCTCATGTTTCCAGAGGGTCTGTGAGACTTATCCACAGTAGAGAATTGTGGCAGGTTTCCAGGACCTGAGAAAGCCTTACCCCGAAAAGCCACTCCAAAGCCAGTTTCTCAAATGACAGTAAGTCATTTGTCCATATAGCCGAACTATTTTTCTCTGCTGGCATTTAGTGTTCAAATCAGAATGTTCAATGTTATTTTCTTCTTTCTGACTATTTAGAAGTTAGCAACCTCCCAAATGAGTAAAACTTAAGTACAGCAACAGGATATTAAACATATTTGAAGTATATGCACAGCTTGCTATTGTACTTGTTTCATTTTTAGTGTAGTATAGCAAGTTTAACTGCCTGATGCCAATTAGCTATAATGAGAATTATAGAACTAAACCATGGTGTGCTGCACAGAAAATTGACTCAGTGGGGTTCTGACTGACTTTATGCTTTTGTTTGAAGGACATATAATCTATGCTTAAGACTTCTCTTTTATGTAAGAAACATTGATTCCCTTTATATGAAACTCATTTTGAAACTTTAATTACTATTTGATAACTTTAATTAATAAAATTATTTTAAGTGATACAAAAGATTCTATGTATTCACCATGGACAACATGATATTTTGAAGTTATATGTGCACATAAATATATATATTGTAGAATGATTCAACCTACCTAATTAACATATGAATTACTTCATATAGCTATGTTTTCTGGTGAGAAGACTTTATATCCACTGTCAGCATTTTCAAGAATATAAAATAGTATTAATCATAAGTTTCAGAGGTCTATTGTACAACATAAAAGCTATAGTTAACAAAATTGATTTTCATATCTGTTCTCAAGGAAGAAGTTATAATATTGATGTTTGCATTCAATATAACACAAAACATGCAAAATATTTGAAATATGTCCCCCTTTATATCTTTATAATTATTAGCTTGTTGGTGACCAATTTGAATTTAAAATTATTCTGAATATAAATAGATTCAGCAGGGCACTGATATAGAATTTTAGGCAATTTAAAATGATAGTGTATAAAATTTTGTCACAGATGCTAATTTTTTCTGATTATTGGATTCAGGCAGGAATCTCAGATACATGGATATATTCTCTGACATATTATTTTAAAGAATGAGATAAGATTTTGGTATTAAACTAAAAATCATAGAAAAATCATTTAGGAAAATCAAATCTAAGGAACCAAAACAGACATAAACGCACAACTACTCTCATAGACAACTCACAATTCAAAACTGAAACTAGTGTAGTATTTGCATCCCAAGGCCAGAGGATACAAATTAAATAAATGTCTCTAAATATTTAGATGAAAGATTCAAAGTTTATCATCATTGCACTATTCAATACTTATGTTGCACTAACATACATCCCATATATAATGGCACAAAATTAACATTTCTATTCCAAAAGGGAGAAATAAGGGCATAGAAAGAAGATATAGGCCCAAAACAAGACTGAAATCCAGCTGGTTAAACAAGTCTTATAGCTCCACATCTAGCATCTGTGGCACATGCGTTGTGATGTCCTCTCCAAAGGGTATGGGTAGCTCTGCCCCTATGTTCTTGTGTTTGCAGCTCACATGGCCTCTCTCTTCCTTTACTTCCTATAGCTATCCTCTGCAGGTACTGGCATCTACATTGTAGTGTATTGTACATTGGATCTACACTGCATTACTGGCTTCCTTCTCACTTCTGCAGGCATTGCTCTCTTCTCCCTTCAGGCATTGGTGACTCCGACCCTGTGTCATCTCTTTTCCTCCAATGCCTTCTTTTAAAATTTTGGTGGAAACCTCCATAACCCTCTGACTCTAGCGTCCTGCAGAACTAGCACCACTTGGTTGATGCCAAGGTCTGCTGCCATCTCAACCAGTAATCAAGACTTTTGGGACCCCACTGCAGTAGTCTCTGAGTGCTTAGTGGCTGAGCATGATGAAAAAGCTTCCTAGGCCCCCTGTGAAAGCAGGGTGCACCCATAGTATATTCTCAAAGGAATTTTTACTTTTACACCTTTGAGCATGAGATAAATGTGGTCTTTCCAATTCTTGAGATGCCCTCAAACTCTCTTCCCATTGTCTCTGAGTAAAGTATTTAGCATTTCTTAATAGTTGCAATCTCTTTTTAACAACCCTACCTTCTTTAACCATAGTTTTGCTCATACTTTTCTGATCAAACTGCCAATTATTTTCAACTCTTTTATTTCTGTTCATCACAGTAAACCTGGCTAATAGTTGTCAACAATATCTATGCTTGCGACCGAGTGCTGTGTTGCCTTGAAATTTCCCTTGACTGTTTAATTAGTCCATCACTTTTAAATTCAGCCTCACAGAAAGTTTCTGAATATGGGTAAAATGTGAGACAACTTCTTCACCAGAATGACCTGTAATCCAATTTCTAATAGAGTCCATCTTTTCTTCTAAAATCTTGTGAGCCAAGTTTTTACTGAGGGTAATCCTACCAGCTTTCTAGTCTTTTAAGCCCCTACCAGAATTGCTCATTAGATTTCATTTACAACAATCTAAAGCTTTTCCAGCTTGCATCTCTAAACTTAAAAATCCCTCCCTTTAAAACCAGCTCCAGATGATTCTGAACCACTTGGTCAGGTTAGTCACAACAATGACTTCACCTCTTGGTTTCAATTTGCTTTAGTCAGATTTTTGCCACTGTGACCAAACGATTTGCCAAGAACAACTGAAGAGAAAAAGTTTATTTGGGGCTTACAGTTTCAGAGGTCTCAGCCCAAAAACAGCTGGCTCCATTGCTCTGTGCCCAAGATGAGGCAGGATATCACAGCAAAAGAAAGCAGCACGGGGCAGTATAGTAAGAAAGCATAGAGTTCCACTCATCAGAGAGGAAATATGATTATATAACATAATATACATGTTATGCATATTGTGACATGTATTAATGATTCTATAACATTTCTGGCACCTCCTTCTTCCTTTAATTCTTATTCTTTGGGCATGGTGCTCTGAACCATATATCATCTTACTCATAGCAAGGTCCATACCATAAATGAAGAACACATAAATATGAATGCTATTTGCTGATATCCATGCTGTCTTCTTTCCTCCCTGAATGAAAAGACAGAAAAATATTTGCTCTAAAGGAAAAATTCTGAGTTTTTGCTCTAATTCCAATATCATTATTCCTCCTTCAAGGCAATGTCATGTGTTTCTTTGTTCAATAGCTATGTTATTTCACTCAAAATATCTACTACACTCTCACCTTTTCATATCTTTATTAAACTCTGACCCTCTATACATAACAAATCCCTCCAATGAAGTCTTGGAATACCTGAAATGATCTCAATATGTATAGCTATTATCTATACAACTAAATTTACAACATTATATTTTTGTATATCATCTTTCCTTGCACTCCACTTCGGCTCAATTTTATCATCTATTGACATAGATATCTGTAAGCCCTTTTCATCATCTATACTTTTACTACCTCTAAAAAATTTAACTATGTGACCTCAAATATTTATTTTATTTGTTTTCACTTAAATTATCCCATTAGACGCTCTTTAGCCTCAGTTCGAGTTCATAATATTTTTGTTCCACATAGTCTTTGTTATCTTTTCTGATAGGTCACATCATAATAAGAATAACCTGACCACCCTCTAGCCATTGTGGGTCCTTCAGTTTACCTATATCTTTTTCCCAAAATCTCAACTATGGTTCAAAGGAAGAATCCTACTATTTTTCTCAATAATCTTGGAAGGATGTGAAGTAATAATATTACGGATATTTTTAAAAACAACAACAGAATTTTTTGACATATGCAAGAGGGAGAAAGAGGTCAGCTGAGAATGACAAGACTTTTTGCATAATGATTTGGACAAGTAAGATTACAATGAACTGATTTGGTAGAAAATCTACAGGATAAACAGATTTGAAAGAGCATCAAAAGGCAAGTTTTAAATATGTTATGTTCACTATTCCTATTATGTTTCCAACAGATTTTTAAGAATAGTCAGCATTTGGATATTTGTGCCTAGAATTCTGGTCCAAACATGGTTGACTAGCCAAATAAGTGGGTGTTAATATTTGATCATTGATAAAAGCAAAGTGGAAGTTACCTGCATCATTGAGAACACCATTGATGTGGAGTGTTAGGGACAAAACTCTAGGTGGAAGTTCTTCACTTAGAGTAGGAAAGAGAAATTGTAATGGTATATTTTGACAACTCTTCTATCTATGACAAGAAGGAATCTTTCAGTTCCTGCTGATGCCCTATAGCAAATTTGTAAAATTTTAATAGCATACCATCACAAAGAAATTTTGCCCATTGTCTTGTTCATCAGGAACATTTCGATTTAATAATCTAGAGGTCCTATCCACATATGAGAAAACTAAACAAGTTCAAAAAGGAGTTAGAATTATATCCTAATATAGAAACTGACAATACGTTATAAAATATTCAATCAAAATACTTGTTCAGAGTAATTTTGATATTTTAGGAAGACTTATCTGAAAATAAAGCTGCTTGATTGAAGGTCAAAAAAGCCTAATCTGTCAAAGGACTTTTCTTTTTTGAACTCTCACTAGCCTAGAATAGTTTACAAATCTGGGAGTAGAAAAAAGTTTTGAATTAAAATATTAAGAAAAGAAGAGGATATTACTGTTCTGCATTTCCTGGGATGGAAATAGAATTATATTTCAACTAATTAGTTCATTGTGTGAGTGGACTCACTGAATACAACTTAACTGCTACTTAAGATGGGGTGGCTGATTCAGTGTTTTGGGAATTGTCTGGGCTTAGGTCGAGAAGTAGAAGTTATATATACTGAAGTCTTTTCATTTGGTAATTTATTCTCAATTTTTCAGTGGTTTACTTGAGTAGAGATTGAAGATTATCAAGCAGGGCTGAGCTTGTATGACCTTTGGAAATTTGTTAGGTAGATACCTGAAAACATGCTGCCTTCCTCTGCTTCTAAAACTTCCCAATCAGAAGGTTCAACAAGTCATCCTCCTACCAAATTGTTATGTGCCTTAAAATGTTCTTAGATAACTCTTTCTCCTATCTATGCTCACTCTTACACATCAAAATTGCACTGATAGTTAATGTCAATTAGTTCTTGTTAGAAATTTGGAGGTGATTATTTTTCTTAAGTGTTAATTTAGGTTAAATAAACATGTTACAAGTTTGGATAATCTTTACAAAGACTCATTTTCTGATAAAATAAGTCCTATTTTGTTCTGGAGAGGGGTATCTATATTTATATATATTTTATTAAGTAGAAAAATATGCCAGCAAGAACATTGGAACAGCCCTTTTCAACACTAAATATTTAATATCTTTAAAATATATGAATTTTAACAATACAAAGACAGCTTCCTAACATTTCTTCTTGAAATTATTATAGATTTTAGTGTACACCATAAAAACAAGCAATTTTAGATTTGCTAATCCCTTTATTATAAGAAAAACAACAGGAGTAAAGCAAATAAATAATCACCCTAATCATTCTTTGCAAATTTGGGTGCTGAAAAAATATTATTTTTTATTTAAATGAGTTACATAGATTTTTAGAGTGAAATAAACTTAAACAATAAAAATAGGAACAAATTTCAGCCTGAGAGGAAAGGGGCCATTGGTTAGAAAGAGCTATTTTATGAATTTATACATCTATTTTGTTTAGCAATATGTCTGATACTGATTATTATATTAGCCTTTCATTACTGTGCTAAAATACCTTGCATAAACAACTTAAAGGAAGAAAGGTTTATTTTGGCTCATGGTTCCAGAGGTTTCCAATGATAGTTGGTCAGCTCCATTGATCTGGATCTGAGGTGAGGCAGAACTTCATGATAGAAGGGCATGGCAGCATGGCAGAGGAAAGCTGTTCATGGCAACTGGGAAGCAGAAAAAGAGAGAGGAAGGGGATAGGGACAAGATATAATCCCCAAGATCATGCCCCAGTCCTAGTTCCTCCAACTGTGCTCCACCAGTTTCTGTTACTTTCCAGTAGCCATTCAGCTATGAATCGATTAATCCACTGATGAGGTCAGAGCCATCACTTCCAATCACTTTCCCAAATCCCCACTTCCGAATATTGTTGAATTGGGGGAGCAAACCTTCAACACATGAGAATTTGAAGAACATTCCATATACAAACCTTAGAAGCTACTGTACTTACTCAATTGTGTTCTGCATATGTATTTTGCTCAATAGTTTTTGAGCGCAATAACTTTTCATAAAGACATTGTTCATCTAGTTTTCTTTAATACAGATTTTCTGGTTGCTGGCTATGGTGAGAAATAACAGTAAATCAAACATTTTTACCAATCAAATCATGATAGAAATAAAAATATGTTTAATTGAAGTACTTTTAAAATACAGTGCATTAAATTTTATAATAGAAATATGTATAAAAGCTAGATACCTATTCCAGATTGTGGGTGAAGGATCCTGGACACATAAGTTTAAAGAAGGCTCCCCATGTAAGAGATGACTTGACTGAGACCTCAAGAACAGAAAATTAATAGTCCAAGCTGAATGCTTTTCCAAAGACTAAAGCTGAGATACAACATGATCCCTTAAGGCAAGGCAAAGTAATCAAATAGAGTTGTAGTTTATCACCTGTAACATATAGATTATTAAATGTTAAGACAGGAAGAATAAGTGTGATGAAGGTGCTTAAAGGTAGTCTTGTTAAGCCAGGTGAAAGGATTTGTCTTCATCTTGAAAACAACAGATAGAGCCAGAGTATTTGAAGCAAGTGTATCATATTGATTGAATTTTTAAGTATATTAAAAATTCTAGGAGGCTAGATAGTGACATTTCTATAGCAACGCTCAAATAACAAAGCATAATTTGGTGTTTAACTTGTGTTGAATCTTCTCACATCACTGGCTTAAATAATATGAAATATAAATTATTTCAGTTATAGTTGGGGCATAACCCACCCATCTATATATTTATCCACTGTGTTGATGGCTAAAATAGTACAATTAATATTTTATGCTGCACATCTTCAGTATAATTGAGGTCAAAAGTTGGTTAAAAATTACTTAGCACGGTAATCACAAGTTATTGCTTCTTGAACCAAGGAAGTTATATTATTTTATTTATCCTTGCATGAGAGGAAAAGGAAAGAAAGAGAACTGAACAAGAAAAGTTCCTACATGAATTCCTCTTATTTTTTGAGAGGTAGATCTATACCACTGTTTAACAAAAAGGAACTATCAAGCTTGAAAAAAATCTCTTCTTACTTTGTTCTATTCTGTGTTGTGTTATAGATGGTTCCTCAGTAAAATAAAATTTTAAGCCTTCATTTTATCCTGATATGTGTTTAGACTGGGTGAGATTGACAGGACAAAAGCATAAGAGAAATAGAAACCCTTTCAGCCCCCTATTATATTTCTGAAGGTACAGTTGAAAAGGGCTGGTGTGTAACCATCCTTTTCAGTGAATTACAAAGTAGAGTCACAACTAGGGAGGGATGCCTATATGAGCAACCCTAAAATGTGCCACCTTATGAAAAGTTAGAAAGGATATATTACATGATGAACTTATCTGTTTATGACCCATCTTATTTTGCAAAATATGTAGACTATCATAAAACAGAACCACATAAGGAAAAAATAATAAAACATTAATTGAAATGAATGAAGTTCAGAAAACAAAATGAATTAAAGAATAATTTCTTGTCAGAAAATTTTTTATAATTGTAGTAAAAATAATGTTGCATGCATTTACTACACATGTGGTCCAAATTAGACTTTGATTATTCTGATAGTCAAAATGAAAAGAAAAAATAAGTCTTTCTTACATACTGCTCATTGTCAATAAAGAGATATTGTGTCAGTTTTCACAGATTAAAAACTTTTTAAAAAATTTTATTACAAAAAGTTATCTAGTATATTTTATATGTTAAAAAACTAAAAGGAAAAGAAATTTATCATTAAGAAAATTATTTCTGAATTATTTTACATTTCAGAGAAAACGTTCTTGATTTGTCTTTGAACAATGATTCTCAGATTCATTTATCTTAACTGGCGTTCTATCTTTACCATTTTGCCAAAAGTAATTTTATAAAATCCATAGACCTAGCCATAACTCACCCTTGAGTTTTATGTTTTAACAATGTCAAAATGATCCCTATTTTTATTTATTCCCATTTTAAATTTCTGAAAATTGGATATACTTAGTGATAGTAGAAGAGTAAAACCAGCATCAATATTTTATAACATTTTTATCTTAAAATGGAAAGGGAAATTAAAAATAATATTTTATTGGTAATGTCTTTAATAGCTTAAATGAAAAATGACCTCTTTCATGAACCCAATGTATTTCCTGGGTGGTAAAAACAAATAAGAGTGTTCTGAAATAATTATCATTTTTTAAAAATAAAAACAATAATAGCCCTTGGTATTTACCCAAATGAACTGAAAAGTTATGCCCACACAGATATCTGCACATGGATTTTAAAGGCAGTTTTGTTCATAATTGGTAAAACTTGGAATTATTCAAAATACCATCCAGTAGGTGAATAGATAAATAAAAAGGTACATCCAAACAATAGATTATTAGCACTAAAAGGAGATGAGCTATCAAAATCTCTTTTCTGTTCTTGCTTCTATAAAATCTGTTATTCACGAAGAAATCAATGTATTCTTCAAAAGTAAAAATTGAATCTTGTCATGTTTTCTGCTGAAAATCCTCCTTTGCCTTCCCATTCCATTTAGAAAATTTTCCAAACCCTTTACAGTTTCACAACGTCAAATTTGATTCTCTCAATTGACTTTAGAGATTTTATCTTCTGTTACTCTTTCCTCTTTCCCCTAACTCCATTCATTCTCTTCTAACCTGCCCTTGATATGCCAGACTTTCCATTCCTGTGACTTTGCACTATTATTTCCATTTATCTTAATTTTTTTTCCTAACCTTTGTATATTTGCCTCTCTCATGATATTCAGGTCTCTATTTAAATATAATCTACTTATAGATGCCATTCTTAATATCCACTTAAAGCATCACTCAATTGTTACTTTTTCTTATTGTAAATATTTGCACTTTTTTCCTTCTACATGCTGCTTGTAAATTTCTCCCCTTTAAAAATTTGGCTTTAAATACAAGAAACTGTATAATTTACCAAAAAAATTTTGATGTAAAACAAAGTGACTCATATGCAAGAAACAATAAATTTTGCCAAGTAGAGTTTTCAAATAATTTTTCATAGAGGAATATCATAAAAGCAGCAGTTGTAGTGGGCAGTGTTCTTACCAATACTGTCATAGGAGGAAAACAAATATTTCAAAAGGATTTTAGTGTTGCTATTTTGTTTTGTTTTTGTTTGCTTTTAAGGAAGCAATCTTCAGTGAAAGTGGTTGACTAAAATCTCAAGAAGACTCAAGATAATACGCTTTTATATCACCAGTTACTATTGATCTAGATTGATATAAAATATAAGACATAAAAATACATAATCTATAGTTTATAAAGTTTTGGAATCAATCACCCTGACAATGGAAGAAATGTATAGACCTTATTTTCAATAAAAGCACATAATCAAGTGCAATGCATGTGTGGGGTTTTCATATAGTTTCAAAATATTCACATACCACCCAACATACACACATGATCTTTTTTCACTCAATGTACTCAAGATCTAAGAGAGAAAATTGCAAAGCTTTTTAAGACTAACCTCCATAAAGGTCATATGTTCTAAAAATTATATATATACATATATATAAAATATATGCAAATATATATATTATATATACATATATATTTGTTACCAAGGATTAAACCCAGGGGGTGTTTACCATTGAGCTACAGCCCTTTTTATTTTTTATTTTGAGACAGGGTCTTGCTAAGTTGCTTAGGGCCTTGCTAAGTTGCTGAGGCTAGCTTTGAACTCATAATCCTTCTGCTTCATCCTCCCATGACACTGGGGTTACAAGTGTAATCACATCACCACACCCGACACAAAGTAAAATTTTATTCGAGTTTTGAAGTAGTCATCTTGGGGATGACTGGTCATTATCTGTCAGTGACTGTACAGGATGCTTCAACTAACATAAATTTCTTTTCTCACAATTCTGGAGGGTAGAAGTGAAAATCAAAGTATTGGCAAGATAGGTGTCATCTTGTGCTGTTTTTTGGCTTAGACTTGGCTATCTTCTTCCAATGTCTTCATATGGTGTTTCCTTGTGAATATCTGTGTTATAATTTCCTTTTCTTCATAAGGCTAATAGTCATATTAGAGCCTATCCAGACTTCATTGAACTTTTAGTAAAGACCCTATGTCAAAATATGTCACATTCTGAGGAACTAAAGGAGAGGGCATTGGCATATGAATTTAGAGAGATGCAGTTCAGCCCATAAATATATGGAAAGAGACTAACAATAAACACAAGGATGAGGGTAAAATGGAATAATGGTTTGAGTTCAGATTTCTTTTTTATAATTGTTACTATTGTAATCACACAGCTTACCCACTAATCATCCCCTCTTTATCTTATAAGGTGATGACAGCTGATGGATAGATAGATAGATAGACAATATTCCCACTAATTTGAAATCTTGAGAAACATAACTTCAGTGTTAATTGCTAAATAGAAATGATACTCATTATGAAGCAAAGGCAATGATGAGTGAAAATAAAACCAGTAACCAAGAAGAATGGCCCTCATGGTTGTTCTTACCTTGAGTGCACATTGGAATCACACAGAGAGCTCCTAAACATTTGTACTAGGGCTCCACCTCAGCATAATTAAGTATATACCTGTCATGGAGCCTGCACCTCAGTAGTTTTTAAAACCTCCCACATTATCCCAACGCGTAGTTTGGATTAAGAGCCACTGGACTGGAGGAACCATGTAAGGACAGAAAGGACTAGAGTAGTCATCATCCTTGAACTTAAAACATGTATTTCCCTGGATGAATCTGTGGATATATATAAATATTCTGTGTATGTTTTCTATATTCTCTCTTAGGCACAAAGTATAAGAGTTATCATAGATCCTTGGGGAAGCAGGGGGAGAATGGCACTTGAAGAAAATATTTTAGCCTTGACATTGATATAAAATTTTGTTTCATTTTTTGCCATTCACCAAAGTTTGTTTTAACATTACAGTATGTTTTATGTGATTTTGAATCAAGTAAAATTTGTGCTTCTGTTAAGAAAACACTGGAACTTGTGACCATTATCAAGTTGGAGATTGGGGATCAAAAGAGACAAAATTAAAATCTAAATAAAGTAACCCTCTCCTTTACATATTTTTTCTTCTGTTAAATTCAGAAGATAGCTTATGCAACAGAAAGTCTACTAAGGTAGAATTTCAAAAATATGACATTGTTTTTGTGACTTTAAGAATCCATAGCCTATAATCTCAGATAAGATTCTATATTGAGAAGAATCACCCAGATGCATTTATTAATGATATGTATGTGTACTCAAGAATGTGTGTGTGCATGTAAGAATATGTTAATGCCATGCAATTTTAATATTGAAGCTGCTTCTAGCATAAAGGTGCCCTCATCCCCATACAATTCACCACAGCAAAGTCTCTGTGGAGATCAATGCTGAAAATACACAAGAGTCAGTGATCCAAAGGAAAGGCAGCACCTTCAACAGGGATGTACAAAAATCATCCAAGAGAAACAGTTAGTGTTAAATCTATTTCAAACTTGCTTAACTACCTTTCCTCTTTGTTTTCCCCAAAACAGGTGGATATGACAATCGGCATTTAAGGGAAGCAATGGAAAATGAAGAAACAATCTCACATAAGCAAAGTCTAGTTCCCACAAGCATGATGAGGGGAGGGAAGAAAAAGTATTATTGACTGAAGAGTAAAGGATGGAATAAAGATATTGGACTAGAGTTTTAATTACCTAATTGACTATGTGTTTGTTAATTTGCAGTGACCGTAGGCATTTTGGTTAACTAAAAGAAGCCACCAAAGGTATGAGTTCTACTCAAGCTCTGTACTGAGGAAGGGGAAGAATTATTTTCATTTTTTATCTTAAGAGTTAAAAGGGAAACTAAGAATCAAAAATTAAATTTATTGTTTTATCCCATTGGTACTGAATGCTCAAAGGAATTTTATTCATGTATAATAAACAAGGGAAAAGGAACACAGAGAGAGATGTGTCTCAACAATATTGTTTCTTCAAACACTCAGATCAGAGTTATTTTCTATTTAACAGCTTATAAAAATGAAACAAGGTGACAAGAATTTCTTAGGAGAAAGTAAAATCATGCCAAAATTTCCTATTCAATGGACAATATCATTAGATGGACTGTGGAAAAAAAAACAACACTGAGAATCATTGCCATAAAGGCTCTCTTAAGTTAACAACATTTTGGAATGATAACCTAAGCCCAGCAAAATCAATCAAACAAACAAAAGTCATATTTTATTTTAGTTTGGATTCAGCAGTGGTAGGCTATGGCTGAACTGAAGTCTCAATTGGACATTATATATGCTTCCAAAGAATGTTAAGACAAATTTTTTATAACAAGATTATGTACACCAGTACCAGTAAACAATAGTGTTTGTGCTATCAGTTCACATCTTGACTTTGGAAAAGGACACTTCTCGTTGGATTAAATGACTTGGGATAAGGGAGCTTCATAAAGGAAAATGTGTATTTTCTGACAATATTATTAAATGCAGAATATAACTTATCTGAAAAGGAAAAAAATATATAAATATGATAGTCTCACAGGATGCTGAGACTTGTGACAGTTACATAACAACTCCATAAAAAACTACATATCTTTTTAAAAGCCCATTAATCTTTTCCTAATGCCTTCTTTCCTTCTTTCAGTGAAAAAAGGGAATATTTTCTTTAAACCAGGATTGTTGAGGGGCAAAAGGAGAAAGTACCCTTTTCAGGAATAATGAATATCATTTCAAAATATTTTAAATGTATGATTTAAATATTGTTTCTCTGTTCAAAGGCATACACTGACCTAATGAATTGTATTAGAAGGTAAACTATTAAATTAATCATTAATAATATGCACATGTTGAAATTTAACTTTTTTCACTGTCTCATATTATTCTATATGATGATGTTCATAGTGCTGAGAGAGTTCTTGTGCTATAAGACAATGTCTACACTCACCCTTTCCTTTTCTCTGTGGTTTTCCCTTTTCACTCTTAATTCTGTTTTTGGTATCCAGAATTTCTTATAGACCTGTGGTTCCATGGTTTTGACATGTTTGTGGAGGCATAGAAACAAGCAAAGTGGCATAAACTGGAGAAGAACTGACTGTACTCTATCAGGAAAAGGGTATGAATTTAACCTGCCCATCCCCACGCTTAACAAATAAAATAAAAAGACATTTATTGCTTTGTTAGCCTTTGATCTTCCATTGAAAAGGTAAAATATATTTTTATATAGTATATGAAAAGAACACTGAAAAGATTATGCAGTTTGGGAAAGAAATATATACATATAAAAGACAATGTTTATTCATTTTTAAAAGGCTAAGATATTTAGTCTAATGACATAACCACGTATACAAAGTAAGTACATTCCATGGCATGAGTGGATGTGCTCTTTTAATGTGTTTTAACAATTGATGCAGATGGCCTCCAGATTGATTCAGTCCCAATGACATGTAAGATAGCCAAGATAATTGATGCTTTTGCTGAACCACAGTTCATATGTGGATGTTCTTTATTCCTAAAATAATGGGACTTATGTAGTAAGCCCAACAACAAATACTTTTTTAAAGTTTATTTTGTGCAATAAATACTTTTTTAAGTTTATTTTGTTGAAGAATATTTCTACTGGTAGAATCATAGTGGTGTTAAAGATAATACATAGGAGAAATTAAGAAAGAACATTTACTAAGATTTTTAGACAAATCATAATCTCAAACAGCAATAAAATGATTATTCAGAGCAAATTTTACACATGCAACCTCATTCCAGTTCTGGTATGTAAATCAAATAACTTAGGACCCTTAAATAGACAAAGACCTGGTGTTTCTAGGTGTGGCTTATTCCTCACACACAGTATGATTTGCACAAATCACTTAATCACTATATATCTTAATTTTCTTGTTCAAAATAAACAACATAAAAATCTTTGACTACGTTTGAGACCATTTTGATGGTCTTTAGATTATATTTACTGGATTTATGTAGTGTTTGGATCTAAAAATGTTCCTGAAAGTGCTCAGATGTTAGGCAATGTAATACTGTCCAGTGGTGAAAAGATTGGATTAGGAGAACTATAAACTCATCAGTGAATTAATCCATTTGATTAGTTAATAATTTGAATGAACTACAAGGTGAAAACTGTAGGCAAGTGGCGCGTGGCTAGAGGAATTAGGTTACTTGGGATGTGACCTTGGCCTATATCTGCCCCTGACTCCTTCCTTTCTCTCTCACTTTCTGCTTCCCAACTTCCCTGAACTGAGCAGTTTTCCACAGCCATATTCCTCCACTATGATGTTCTGCCTTATCTCAGGCCTAGAACAATGAAGTGAGCCAGCCAAGAACTGAACATCTGAAACTGTTAACCCAAAATAAAACTTTTACTTCTCTAAGCTGCTCTTGTTAGATATTTTGATCACAGTGATGAAGAACTTACTGACATAATGTGCTTTTGTCAAAATTCAATATCATATCATCCTTATCATAGCCCTCTTGAAATTATTTTATGCCTTTTTACATTTTTAATGAAATATTTGTAAATTAATTATGTACTCTAGCAAAGTAAACCATTCTTATAAGCCAGCAACCTCAATGATCATCATGATTTATTAATTACCTAGGAAATATTGTAAATGCCATATTCCAAAATATTTTGATAAAAATATTAACAAACATTTAGAAAGCTTTCTTTCAAAAAATAATGTACAAATATATTATTTTTGCTACTAAGCTGAGAAAACAAACTCTTCATAGAATAATATTAAAATAAAACAGAACAACAATGTATGCTGTGTTGCTTTATTTATTGTTTACTATGGAAAATATGTATAGATATTTCCTCTATACATGTTTGATTTTTATGTAGCTAAGTTTAGCATTTATTTTTCAACTGAATAATATAAGAATTATTCTAGGCTATTCAGTATTTTATAAACAATATTAATAACCACATTATTTTGTTGCATAAAATTAATTGGTTGATTTGTTTGTTTCAATTATAAACATGTTTTCTAACTTCTGTATTAGAAAAAACATTTATGAATATAAAACAAAATTTTATAGAATGTGAAATGTTTTCTTCATCATCCACAATTCTTTACACATTAGAGCTTCTGATTACCTCTTTAGCTTTTCCCTTACTCTCTTTGACTCATGGTGCTCCAAACAAAGGTTCTTCTGTGCATTTTTCAAGGACTGAAACTCCATCTTCCCAAATGCTGTTATCACATTCTAAACCATCACTGTCCAACATAAAACAAAATAATTCCAAAAAGAAAATCCTTAATTGCCAATTTGTACTTACTTTTCTGCCATTCATTCATTAGGAAAGACTTCCCATGTCACCAGTTATACATTTTCATAAGCCTTGCAATTGGATAATTAGATCTGTAATATATGCCTACCTTTTTAGAGTTTGTGTCACAAGAACCATAACTGTATGTTTTATTCACCATTAAATCTTCAGTGTATAACACATGTTTTGTTTTATAGTAGTTGCTCACCATATTCAATATTTTTATTTTTATAAAATATTTTCTAAATGTATTATCACAACCACTTTAGTAAATCTAAATTCTAAATAATCTACAGTTTCTCCAATACAGAGCCTCACCAAAAATCAGCAGTAAAACAAAACAGGTAAATGGGTCATGTTTAATATGTGTACAAACAGCTAGAAATGGCTATAATTAAAAGCATGACATCTCCATAAGAAAGTCTATAATATATGTTGGAGGTTTATTCTGGGAAAGGGAGCAAGCTTTCAGAAATGAGGAAGTTTTCAACAGGAAGAAATTGAACATGATAAATAACAATTGACATTGAGAAATAAAGTTTCAGCACTGAGATGCTTCTCAGTAAACAGTTGATAGCACAGTTTCAAAGATATGGGAAAATTGAATTTTTAAACATAAGGTTAAATAAGAATATAAGGAGTGTTGTATAATGTTCATTTATTCATACATTAAACACTATTTGCGCATCTTTCATGCCAGGTAGTGTGAAAAGGTTATAATTATTAAGGATTTTAAAAAAATTATTGTAGAGAGCCGTCCATGGGCCCTGTGTGTACCACCACACGAGTCCCACACAGCACTGGAGACAGGCTGATCTGCTGTAGCTGCGCAGCCCCTCTGAGATGGGTGTGACCTGCCAAGATGCCAATCAATCTGCTGACTTCATGACTCCGCCCTTTTCCCCACCATGGGAAAGAATGTTTCATGGAAGGTCTTTGAAATCCCTCCATATAAATAAAGCACATGCGGGGACCATTTTGCTATTTTGCCAGTTGCCAGAAGAATCATCTAGCTGTGGGCCCATCCTAACCCCATGTTTTAAAACTATTCACTGTGTTCTGTGTTTTCTTTGTGGCTTCATTTCTTTTAGCCAGTTCTTTACCGGTCAGGAAATCATCCCCACCATCTATGCAGGCAATGTTTTCATGAAATCTTATACTTCATTATTGTGACACATGTTTTGTAAATGAACTATGCTTCCTACCTCCTCAAGCACTGAAGAAATCTTGCATATGAATTTCCTCAATCTTCCTGACTACTTCCCCACTAATGCCTGTAGCGCTTAATGGAGAGAAACCTGGCATTCCAAATCAGGCTGGCCTTTTTCAATAACAATAACACAAACTACAATCTATGAATGAATGAAGATAGACAAGTAGAACTAACAAAGTTTGAAGGACAACTACTTTAAAATTCAAATATGTATAGCAAAGAAACCATCTACTACATTGTCACTTATGCCCAGGAGTAGAGATTTGAAAGGACATTCAACAGTAAAAATTGCATCATAACAATTAAGTACGTGAAATAAAACAAATACCCCTTAATGGACTAATAATTTACCTTGTCAGTTCATTTTCTTCATATATATATATATATATATATATATATATATTTTTTTTTTTTTCCCCCACATTAAAATGAGCCTAGGAAAACTCTTATAGCAAAAATCTTTCAGCATTCTTATCACGTTCCTTTGCTTTGATTCTCCTCTAGTTTTAGCCTAACCTGCAGGAGATATTTCTATAAAACTTAGATTTACTTCATAGCTGGCAGATTTTCACCTTCAGCTAGAGTAGTATGAGTTTTCATATTCTGCCCCAGGACCTTCTCCAAATCAGCAGAATTTTGTATTGCCAAACCTCTCCTCTGTTTGTAGACCTCAGTTAGTTCTTTTTTTTTTTCTTTTTCCAGATTTATTTTAGTTCTACTTGGCATATAACAAACATGGAAATTTCTTAAATACAGGTCTCATTGAGTGAAGGGGAGACAATGATTTTTTGAGACAATTCTTTATAATACTACTCTAAGTAATATTCTCTGTATAAATATAAATATACAATTACAAATGCTTTGCCAGTGCTGCTCAATCACATGTCTCAAAAAACCAGTGAGTACACATTCCAGGCTCTCAAAACCCAGGGTCAATATACACCCAATTTAATCATCCTAGGACCATGTTCCAAACAACCTGGGCAGCCCTCTGCCCTGGACACTGTGAAGACCATGTAATTATTCAAATTAACCAATCCACAGCAAGTTTGGAAACCTACCTGAACCCATTTCACTTGTCCATTAAGCTGCTGTCTAGAGTTCCAGTTTGCTATGTCACTGTATTCAGATACAAATTCCTACGTGACTTTCCCCAGTTGTTTGCTCTTTTAGAGCTGCATGAGAGTATTGCCCTTCATTTATCCAAGTATCAGTATATTGAGTCACACAATTAAAAGGATATCTAAATCTTATAAAATAGAATACACTGGATACCCAGACCTTTAAAGGATTGCTAGAGATGGATTCTGTGGGCTCACTAATATTGGGGAACACAAATGTCAATGGTTCCTAGTTAGATTTAGGTTAGTAGAGGCCAGATGATATGTAGAATCCTTATCTAAGTCGACCCTACTCAGGGGCCACCTAATTCCTTGATTTTTATATGGGGTAAATGACTTTAAGAGAATGTAGTACGCACACAATTGAATCTCTCATTTTTTTAAAACAAAATCAATTATGGTAAGAAAGATCAAGAAGAAACTTTTAAGAATACGCCTCACACAAATCATAGTAAATTGGAAGGAATATCACATTCCAGATAGAATTGCAGAGATTACTTACAAATTTGAACACTACAGGAATGGTTGTATTGTATTTAGTTTACCTATCTACAAAATTTGGCTCTTCAAATATGACAGTGAATTACTAGGGAACCAATGTTAACCTCAATTTCAGCTTTTTTACTGGAAGAAATCAACAAAACCACATTGAATATGTATTTTTTTTCACCAAAAACTATCAAGAAAGAGGATCAAAGATGATTACAATCATATGAGGAGGATAATAATATGAATTCATTTTTTTAATCATGCCTAGTCTAACTCTTTTGCTCCATATTATAGTACAGCCCAGAGACCTTAATTATTTTCATTTTATGCTGGGCATCCTTCAGCCCAACAAATTAATTTCATTGTATTTAATTAATCAATTTTGATTGCTTCATATTAAATAATTAGTAACAGGCAAATGACAAACTTATATGTCAGTGGATAAATATTTTAAAAGTTAGTGTATGAGCAATTGGATTAAATTTTTAGAGATGCAGTTGTCTTTGGCCTGTTATTATAAATGAAGAAAAATCATTAAATCTTTCAACAGCTACAATAAAAATGTAACAACATTTTTTAGTCTTTTATTTTTATTTTGGGAATATATCCTGCACTGGGAATATTTTTCTGATCCTTTATTTTGTGATTTAGAATGATATCAAGTTTGAATAGAACTCATTTAAAGGGAGATAAAAATTATAATCTAAACTTCCCTGGCATATGGACTCATGAAATTGCAAATGCAATTGTGTTCATTATGTCAGGCTATGTGAACTTTTTGGGAAATTTCAATAGGATAAGTGTGAAGCAGAGCGCCAGGGTTCTTGAGAATTTCATGTCTTCTGAAGTAGGGCAATAGCAAATATTTTAAAAGTGACAACTATCATGATAGTGGACTCATAGTGTCTGTGTGCTTGTGAGATGTAATTTAAATAAGTATAAATATAGAGCTAATAGTCCTGAGGATGAAAGTAGGTTACACAAACAGGTTCCCCATATGAGGGTCCCATATGTGGTGGCACTTATATCTTTCAATATAAGTAAAAGATATTCCATTCCTATTTCTTCATTAGTATTTCCTATGTTCAACTGATATAGGAGAACAACAAATGTGGACTTAATTCATACATGGACCATTTCAGTATATTTGTGCTAAAGAAGAGGTTGTGGCTACAATTGTGACTTACTGATAAGTCATTATTTGTAAGCCTAAAACTCTTTTATTCAACTTTATTATGAACTATCATTAATACAATATTTGTTGAATTCAAAACTTATTATGGCAATGTTGATTTTCTCAAAACTTTTAGCAACACATTTTCACTCATTGGAAAGCATTCACGTAATAATTTTAGATTTGACTTTGTAAAAAACACTATTAAAGACAGCACCAAGGGTTATTTCCTGCTATAAACATTTAACCTATTTGGACATAAAAGCCGTCTATGTGTGTTTATTCTTTATTTATGTGTGTTATGTGTGTTCATTCTTTTTTTTTCTCCAAATTCAAATTTATTTTTTATTTTTATTTTTTTAAATTTTTTTTACATTTAAAATTTTTTTTAGAGGATAACATTTCATTTCTATGGTGTGATATAGAATCACAACATACATGCAGTCACACATAAAGTTAGAGCTATGATGACCATCATATTCTACCACCTTTACTGTCCCCGTGCCCCCTCCCTCTTTACACCCCTGTGAAGAGAGTTTCTCCATTGTTCCCATGTCCTTCCCCATTTTATGGATCAGCATCCACTTATCAAAGAGTACATTCGGCACTTGGTTTTCTGAGATTGGCTTACTTCACTTAGCATGATATTTTCCAACTCCATCCATTTACCTGCAAATGCCATAACTTTCTTATCTTTTATTGCTGAGTAATATTCCATTGTGTATATATACCACAGTTGCTTTATCCAGTCATCTATCAAAGGGCATCTAGGTTGGTTCCACAGTTTAGCTATTGTGAATTGAGCTCCTATAAACATTGAAGTGGCTGCATCACTGTAGTATGCTGTTTTTAAGCCTTCTGAGTATAGACCGAGGAGTGGGATAGCAGACCTATACTGCTTTCCAGATTGGTTGTACCAATTTGCATTTCCACCAGCAATGTATTAGCATGCCTTTTTTCCCACAACCTCGCCAACACTTATTGTTGTTTGTATTCTTGATAACTGCCATTCTGACTGGTGTGAAATGAAATCTTAGGGTAGTTTTGATTTGCATTTCTCTGATTGCTAGAGATGTTGAACATTTTTTTATATGTCTGTTGATGGATTGTATATCTTCCTCTGTGAAGTTTCTTTTCAGCTCTTTGGCCCATTTATTGATTGGGTTGTTAATTTTGTGGTGTTAAGTTTTTTGAGTTCTTTATATATCCTGGAGATGAGTGCTCTATATGATGTGTGTGTAATGAAGATTTGTTCCCAGAATATCGACTTTCTGTTCACTTCATTGATTATTTCTTTTGCTGAGAAGAAGCTTTTTAGTTTGAATCCATCCATTTGTTGATTCTTGATTTTACTTCTTGTGCTATAGGAGTCTTGTTAAGGAAGTATGGTCCTAATCCAACATGATGCAGATTTGGGCCTATTTTTTCTTCTATTAGGCATTGGGTCTCGGGTTTGATTGCCAAGTCCTTGGTCCACTTTGAGTTGAATTTTGTGCATGGTGAGAGATAGGGGTTTAATTTCATTTTGCTGCATATGGATTTCCAGTTTTCCCAGCACTATTTGCTGAAGAGGCTATCTTTTCTCCAGTGTACATGTTTGGCTCTTTTATCTAGTATAAGGTAACTCTATGTAAGTGGGTTCATCTCTGTGTCTTCTATTCTATACCATTGGTCTACATGTCTATTTTGGTGCCAGTACCATGCCGTTTTTGTTACTATAGCTTTGTAGTATAATCTGAGGTCTGGTATTGTGATGCTTCCTGCTTCACCCTTCTTGCTCAGGATTGCTTTGGCTATTCTGGGTCTCTTATTCTTCCAAATGAACTTCATGATTGCCTTTTCTATTTCTATAAGGAATAACATTGGGATTTTAATTGGGATTGCATTGAATCTGTATAGCGCTTTGGGAAGTATGGCCATTTTGACAATATTGATTCTGCCTATCCAGGAGCATGGGAGATTATTCCATCTTCTAAGGTCTTCTTCAATTTCTTTCTTCAGTGTCTTGTAGTTTGCATTGTAGGGGTCTTTCACCTGTTTTGTTAAATTGATTCCCAAATATTGTATTTTTTTTGAGGCTATTATGAATGGGATAGTTTTCCTAATTTCTCTTTCAGAGGGTTTATCACTGATGTATAGAAATGCAATTGATGTGGGTGTTGATTTTATATCCTGCTACTTTGCTGAAATCATTTATTAATTCTAAAAGTTTTCTTGTAGAATTTTTTGGATCCTCTAAATATAGAATCATGTCATCCGCAAATTATAATAGTTTGAGTTCTTCTTTTCAGATTTGTATCCCTTTAATTTTTTTCATCTGTCTAATTGCTTTGGCTAGTGTTTCAAGGACTATGTTGAATAGCAGTGGTGAGAGAGTGCATCCCTGTCTAGTTACCTTTTTCAGAGGAAATGATTCCAAATTTTCTCCATTTAGGATGATGTTGGCCTTGGATTTAGTATAGACAGTTTTTACAAAGTTGAGGTATGGTTCTACTATCCCAAGTTTTTCTAGTGTTTTGAGCATAAAAGGGTGTTGTATTTTGTCAAATGCCTTCTCTGCATTGATTGATAAAATCATATGACATTTCTTTTTAAGTCTATTGAAGTGATGTATTATGTTAATTGATTTCCGTATGTTGAACCAAACTTGCATCCCTGGAATGAACCCCACTTGATCATGGTGCACTGTTTCTTTAATATGTTTTTGCATGTGATTTGCCAGAATTTTATTGATAATTTTTGCACCTATGTTCATCAGAAATATTGGTCTGAAGTTTTCTTTCTTTCATGTGTCGCTGTCTGGTTTTGGAATCAGGGTGATACTTGTCTCATAGAATGAGTTTGGAAGGGTTCCCTCCTTTTGCATTTCATGAAATAGTTTGAGGAGTATTAGTATTAATTCTTCCTTGAAGGTCTTATAGAACTCAGCTGAGAATCCATCTGGACCTGGGCTTTTTTTGGTTGACAGGCTCTTGATGGCATCTTCTATTTCCTTGCTTATAATTGATCTGCTTAACTTGTGTTTGTTCTCTTTGTTCAGTTTTGATAGGTCATATGCCTCTAGAAATTTGTCAGTGTCTTCAGGGCTTGCTATTTTACTGGAGTATAAATTTTCTAAATAGGTTCTAATTATCCTCTGTATTTCAGTAGTGTCTGTCGTGATATTTCCTTTTTCATCATGAATTTTAGTAATTTGGATTTTCGCCCTCATTCTTTTTGTTAGAGTGGCTGAGGATTTGTCAATTTTGTTTATTTTTTCAAAGAACCAGCTTTTTGTTTTGTCAATTTTTTGAATTGTTTCTTTCGTTTTGACTTCAATGATTTCTCTCCTAATTTTGATTATTTCCTGTCTTCTACTTCTTTGGGTGTTAATTTGTTCTTCCTTTTCTAAGGCTTTGAGATGAAGAGTCAATTAATTTATGTGTTGACTTTTACTTCTTCTAATGAATGGGTTTAGTGCTATGAACTTTCCTCTTTGTACTGCCTTCATGGCATCCCAGAGATTTTGATATGTTGTATCAGAATTTTCATTTGCTTCTAAGAATTTTTTAATCTCTTCCTGTATGTCTTCTTTTATCCATGCATCATTCAAAAGCATATTATTTAGTTTCCAGGTGATGAAGTAGTTTCTGTTTTTTAATCTGTCATTGATTAGTAATTTTATTCCATTACAGGCGTGGTGGTCAGATAGGATGCAGGGTAGAATATCTTTTTTTTTGGTATTTGCTAAGACTGGCTTTGTGACATAACATATGATCTATTTTGGAAAAGGATTCATGTGCTGCTGAGAAAAAAGTGTATTCACTCGTCGATGGATGGGATACTCTATCTATGTCTGTTAAGTCTAAATTATTGATAGTTTCATTGACATCCATGGTTTCTTTATTAAGTTTTTGTTTGGGAGATCTATCCAATGGTGAGAGAGATATGTTAAAGTCTCCAAGTATTATTGTGTTGTGGTCTATTTGATTTTTGTATTTGAGAAGGTTTTGTTTGATATACGTAGAAACCCCATTATTTTGGGCATAGATATTTATGATTGTTATGTCTTGTTGATGTATGATTCCCTTAAGAAGTATAAAATAACCTTCTTTATCCCTTTTCACCATCTTTGGTTTGAAGTCCACTTTATTTGATATGAGGATGGGAACTCCTGTTTGTTTGCAGTTTCCATGTAAGTGATATGTTTTTTCCCATCCTTCCACTTTCAGTCTGTGGATGTCTTTTCCTGTGAAATGAGTCTCTTGCAGACAGCATATTGTTGGGTATTTTTTTTTAATCCAGTCTGTCATTCTATGTCTTTTAATTGGTGCATTTATTCCATTTACATTAAGGGTTATTATTGAGATATGATTTGTAATCCCGGTCATTTTGGTTTGTTTTTTGTTTTTACCTTGATTTGTTTTCTCTTTTGAATGGCCCTTCCTTTAGTGTAGTTCCTCTCTTTGTAAATTTTTATTGTTGGTTATTGTTTCCTCCTCATGGAATATTTTGCCAAGGATGCTGTGTAGTGCAGGCTTTCTTGCTGTGAATTCTTTTAACTTTTGTTTATCATGGAAGGTTTTTATTTCATCATCAAATCTGAAGCTCAGTTTTGCTGGATATAGGATTCTTGGTTGGCATCTATTTTCTTTCAGGGCTTGGAATATGTTATTCCATGATCTCCTGGCTTTTAGGGTCTGGATTGAAAAATTTGCTGAGATACGAATTGGTCTCCCCTTGTACGTAATCTGTTTCCTCTCTCCTGCGGCCTTTAAAATTCTATCTTTATTCTGTATGTTGGGCATTTTCATTATAATGTGCCTTGGTGTAGATCTGTTGAAATTGTGTACATTTGGTGTCCTATAAGCCTCTTGTATTTGATTTCCACTTCATTTTTCATATTTGGGAAATTTTCTGATATTATTTTATTGGAGAGATTGTGCATTACTTTGGTTTGAAATTCAGCATCTTCTTCTATCCCAATAAATCTTAGATTTGGTATTTTGATGCTGTCCCATATTTCTTGTGTGTTCTGTTCATGATTTTTTACCATCTTCACTGTATGGTCAAGTTTATTTTCAAGATTGTGTATCTTGTCTTCATTAACTGAGGTTCTGTCTTCCAGGTATTCTAGTCTGCTAGTGATGCTTTCTATTGAGTTTTTTATTTGGTTTTCTTGTTCCTTCATTTCAAGAATTTCTGATAGTTTTTTTTTTTTTTTTCATGATCTCTAGCTCTTTCTTTCTTTTTTTTTTTTTTTTTGGTACCAGGGATTAAACTCAGGGGCATTCAACCACTGAGCCACATCCCCAGCCCTATTTTGTGTTTTATGAAGAGACAGGGTCTCACTGAGTTGCTTAGCACCTCTCCATTGCTGAGGCTGGCTTTGAACTTGCGATTCTCCTGTCTCAGCCTCCCTAAGTGCTGGGATTACAAGTGTGAGCCACCACGCCTGACTAAGCTCTTTCTTAAAATAATATTTTGCTACTTGTAATTGCTCTCTTATCTCTTTGTTAGAATGATCGATGATTGCCTTTATTTGCTCTTCTATTTCTTTGTCAGATTGATCAATTTTTGCCTGAAATTGCTCACTTATGTCATTCTTTAATTCACTGATCATTTTAATTATGTACATTCTGAATTCTTTCTCTGACATTTCATCAACTGTGTTGTCAATGGATTCTGTTACAGTGGTATCAAGGTTTATTTGGGGCATTTTCTTCCCTTGTTTTTTCATGTTGATTGTGTATCTTCCTTTCTTGCAATACCAATCTGAGGTATTGCGGTTTCTCTCCTATAATCTTTTATTGACACTCCAGATTACCTGTATTTTTCCATGGAGCTACTTCTGTTCTCCCAGTGTCCCCAGATGGGCACTACTGCCACTAATGTTGGTGGCAGAGGTAGTGGATGTACCTATAGAGGGCAGTGGAAGTGGCCTTGACTGGGCTCCTGAGGCAGCCCTGGGGGCTGTTTTGCCCCTCTCTTGTACTCCTGCTGGTGAACAGGAACTATGGAGTGGAACTGGAGGTGGGCCCAGGTCTCATTTAGACAGGATCACAAGCAGGAGAGTCTGTGTGCAACTCTTACAGTGAGTGTGAGCTTCCCTTGTGCTGGAGGCTAGCAGGTTCTGGTCTGCCTTCAATTGGGCACCCCTGCCATTCCCTAAGGGTGGTTTTGGGCCTTCTGTCTCACCTGACCACAGGAACTCTGGAGCAGAACTGAGGCAGGCCCAGAGCACACTTGGGTGGGGCCTCTTTATGCTGGGATCTCTGCAGGTGACTCTTACCCTGAGTGTGCCTTCCTCTGTGGCTGGTAGCTATCAATCTCTGGTCAACCTTTTGCTGGAGACCCATGGAGCTACCTGAGGGTGGATTTGGGCCCTCTGTGGCTCTTGCTGGTCTGATAGACTCTGGAACTAAACTGGGGTGAGCCCAGGATGCATTTGGGTGGGGTTGCCTCATGCTGGGGTCTCTGCGGTGACTCTTACCCTGAGTTTGGGTTCCCCAGTGGCTAGCGGCTAGAAGTCCCTGGTCTCCCTTTGGCTGGACACCTGTGGAGCTTACTGAGGGTGAATTTGGGCCCTCTGTGGCTCCTGCTGGCCCACAGGAACTCTAGAGTGGAACTGAGGTGGGCCCAGGCCACCCTTGGGCAGGGCTGCCTCATGCTGGGGTCTCTGGAGCTGGGGTCTCTGGAGAAACTCTTACCCTGAGTTTGGGCTCCCCTATGGCTAGAGGTAGCAGTCCCTGGTCTCCCTTTGGCTGGACACCTGTGGAGTTTCCTGAGGACGTATTTAGGCCCTCTGTGGCTCATGCCGGTCTGTAGGAACTCTGGAGCAGAACTCTATGGGTCTTTATTCTGATCAAATTTTGTTCAGTAGAATTTGTTATTTTCATGATGGTGATCTTTCCTGATTTTTCAAGAATTGGTTTTGCATTTTTGTGTGTCTTCTTCATAAGATTTTCTGGGATAAATTAGTTGAGTCTTAAATTACTGGTTGTGATTTTATTAGCCATTGAATACAATTTTAGAATTTAAGTATGTATGGGAACTCTTTTAATTGCAATCATTTAATTCATTCATATTTATTCAATTTTGAAACCTGAATCGAACTCCAAAACATACCAGATATTTCTCAGAAACTGGAGAAAAGAAGTTAGATAGTTCATATTTTTTCCCCTAAATCAGTTCATCTAGTTAAAGAGAGGTACATAAAATTTTCAAAAAACCTTATTATTATATTTATAAAGATTACTTTGTCATTATTGATGAGATAATAACTAAATTAAAACAGGAAAATGTAAAATTAAAACAGGATCTTTAAAGACAATGGAAAAAACAAAGTAAATAAAACAATGTAAATTTAGGTGTAATTGTTCTTTTCATGAATTTTAAGAAAATAATGATATTTAATCTACAGTATAACACTTCAAAATCAATATTATTCTTCCATTACTTTTTGAAGTGAAAAAATAATTTTCAATGTTTAACTAGCCCTCTTGATTTCACTCAACTGACATGAAGTGTCCAAGGAAAAAAAAAAAAAAAAGTAGAGCAGTAGTTAAAATCAGTAAAAACAGATTTTGTCCAGACTGTTGCACTAAAGGAAAATAAACCCAAATATAGAACTAGGTTCAATTTTGAATACAACATGAGCAAGTGGGAAATTTTAAACAAGTAGCAGTATAGGGGTTGGTGGATGGAAATTTTCTGAGAAGAAACATCAAGAATGAGGAAGGTCTGGGCACAGTGGCACACACCTGTAATTCTAGCACTTTGGGAGGCTGAGGAAGGAGGATTGTGAGTTCAAAGCCAACATCAGCAATGGCGAGGCACTAAGCAATTGAGTGAGACCCTGTCTCTAAATAAAATAGGACTGGGAATGTGGCTCAGTGGTCGAGTGCCACTGAATTCAATCCACGGTACCAAAAAAAAAAAAAAAAGAATGAGGGAGAAGTCTGGCTAAACCTACCCAACATGCTCCTTGTTGATGACAGACTTGAGCTATCACACATCACCTGGGGGAGATGATGAATGATGAGGAACCAATCAGATAGGGGGCATTGATCAGATAAGAAGAATGGGAGAATCTTGCTAAATTTAAAATAAGGAAAAAAAAAAACATGCACAGATGGATCTAGGAGAAAGTTCAGGAACGTGACTAAAGTTTGGTCAAACAAACAATGTTTGTCAGGCAGAATATTTGAATTTATGTTATAAGTCCCAAATGGTCATGTACAACAACATAGACTCTTGCAGGGACATATATTGGAAAAAAGGCAGGAATAACATCTTTTTAAAAACTGAGTAATTCCTAATGTTTCAATCTGTCAGTCTTATTAAGCTTGTTATTACTTGACAAAGTTTTCAGGAAATAAATTCTATAAGAAAGAATTTGAAAACATAATCTAATGATATGATTCTGTAATTTTATTAAATACAGTCTTGAAATATCTAAATGAGCTATTTGTGACTGATTTTCTCTTAGCCATATTATATTAGGAAAAGTAAATTATTTACAACAGTGAGCTACTAGAATAGAGGAAGGGTATGTTTTAGTCAGCTTTGTTGCTGCTGTGACTAAGAGGACTAACCAGAACAACTGTAGAGGAGGAGAAAAGGAAAAGTTTATTTGAGAGCTCCTGGTTTCAGAGGTCTTACTCCGTAGGAGGCCAGGTCCATTCCTCTGGCTTGAGTTGAGATAGAAAGAGTGTGGCAAAGGGAAGCAGCTCATGTGGTGATCAGAAAGCAGAGAGAGGGAGGTTCCATTCCTAAGGAACTAATATATACCAAAGCCACACCCCTAATGCCCCATTTCTTTTAGTTACGACTCAGTTAATTCCTTCATGGGATTAATTTACTGAAGGGGTTAAGGCTATAACCCAATGATTTTTCCTTCAAACTTTCTTGTATTGTCTCATACATGAACTTTTGGGGGACACCTCTCATCCAAACCATAACAGGGTATGGTGGTATGTATAATGGTGTCTGTGTGCTATGCATGCATATGTGTATAGTATTAATTCCTAGTGAGCCAAATCCATAATCAGTGTGAGAATAGAGAATTATGTGTGCTAAGTAAAACACCAAGTGGTTTGGATACCCACAACTTCACCTATATTTAGAGGTTAGAAAACTATCTTAATGATAAACCACCCTAAAATATAAATCCTTCAAGACTATTTAAATACTATTTTATAAAATGACTGTTGTGAGATTCTCCAGAGCAATCAAGTTGTAATTTTAAGACTACATAAAACAATAATAAGGTTTCAATTGAAAAGACAGTATAGATCTATGGCATTTGTGAATTATCTTAAAATATTTCACATTATGGAAAACATAGAAAAGATATAGATGGAATCTCTATCTCATAAGTCATTTAATGCTAACCCACAGAATCTACTTTCCAATATACTTGGGGAATAGGTCCGTATTGAGTTTGTCAATTTCATTTTGCATTTATGTTGCTTGACTAATACATTCTCAAAATTTGTTTGGGGTTGCTTTGCACCCAGACAATTTCTCTTGGAGCTCCAATTTCAAGTCACTGTGGGAATTATATTTAACATGCCAAAATATTATTGCAGCACTGTGAATTACATTTGCACTTCTCAATTTCTATGTTTGTCTTCTAAATTCATTTGTGAGTGAATTAGGCCACTGTAAAAACAACAAAAAAGTAACTTTAAGCTAAAGTAAAATATCCCTATATAATTGTATAAAAAAATCACATTCAGACAACCACCTTTTAGTAGTCCCTGAGGTTGACTCAATGATTGTATCCTTTTTCTATGACCTGCCAACTCTTCAACTATTTCTTTTCCCTGTTATCCCAGTAGGATTGGTCTTGCTTCTTCCTGAGTAATTTCCACAACTGTTAAAAGCCTCATATAAGCAGAAATAGTATTTTGAAAATAGACTACTAATTTTATTATGTGTTCTGTTTTAAAGACATCTACTGAAATGTTTTTGATTATACTGGTTATCATTTTTTTTTGTTACTTTCTTTTGCTTAGTGTGTTTTCTGCTGACTGACCACACAAGGGAAATTTAAAATATCGCATATTCTTTGAAATTTCTTGTATTCTGCTGAGTATCAAGGCAACAATATTCTCAGTTAAGAATTGGAAACACTATGCAAAATTTTAGAACACACTCATTACCAGAATTGCAGCATGTGAAAATAAAACATTTAAAATTTGTGGATTCTACTCATTCTTAAAGTGTTTCTTGCAAAAAATATGCTAATAAAATAAATTGACCTATTCTCAAATTAAATTATAATATTATTTACCCTTAAGAACAACAATTTGATACTAATAGTAAAAATTGTGTATATCTGTGGTATTTATGTATCCCAATGCTCTAAATTTTGGGGTATATCCAAATTATAGCTGCTTCTTCTTCTTCTTCTTCTTCTTCTTCTTATTCTTATTCTTCTTATTATTATTGGTACCTGGGATTGAACTCAGGGGCACTCAACTACTGAGCCACATCCTCAGCCCTAGTTTGTGTTTGATGTAAAGACAGGGTCTCACTGAATTGCTTAGCACCTTGCCATTGCTGAGGGTGGCTTTGAACTTGCAATTCTCCTGTCTCAGCCTCCCAAAGTGCTGGGATTATTAGTTTTTTTAAATTAATATTTTGCATTATTTTACACAGGAAAAGGATCACAATTTGCATATTTTCCATTCTATCTTTAACAATTAACAAAATATGTTCAAATCAAAATCAATTTAAATGAACATTTAACATAGTATTTAGTGAATAAGTGAGAGTGAATTTTGATTATTTTGAAGGAGTCAATTGGTCAGGTTATGAAAGTATTTTTGGCTTAATAACAATATATTTTGGGATCATTTCAGAATCATATTCAAGTGGAAGATATTATTCAAAAATTACTTGAAAGAAAGTCTTTTCTAAAATGTCATCTTTGAATGTCAGTTATCTCATCCACAAAAATATATTTAAATTGTTTTCCTCAAAGCACAAATCACAAGTGTTTCAAGTCTTTATTAAAAAGTGATCATACTGAGAAAAGTTGTACATTTCACATCAGAGGTTTTAAATACCATAAATAATACACAGAGAAAATGTAGCACTGAGACTAGTTTTGACTCAATTTCAGAATTTCTGTGTGATTGTGGAGTTGAAATGAATGCTTCAAATAATAGTAAATCAAAATCTATTAGACACACTTTTTTTAAAAAATGCATAAATCTCCTAATTATATCAATTAAGATAGTAATAGAAAATGCTGCAATAAACTTTCAAAATATAAAGCATGTACATCTTATAATGACAGGTATATTGTTTTATGTTATAACCTTTAGTAATCATTTTGAAACATATGCACAAAGATAAAAAAGTAATTAAGTAATTTATAAACAAAGGAAAAAAATTTTTTTATAATATAGAAATGTAATTTTCTCAGAAATGTTGACTGAATATAAGTTTGTCAACTATAATCTGTTCAGATAATCAGTAGTACCCACTATTCACATTATAAAAATATGGGACTATTTGTCTACAAACTAAAGTGTGCTGTTTTGCTAAAGTGTGCTATTTGTTTCATCAAGACACTTTCATATTGTTTTAGTCAGCTTTTTCACTACTATGAACTAAAGACCTGACAAGAAAAATTAGAGGAGGGAAAGTTTATTTCCAGACTCATGGTTTCAGAAGTCTTGGTCCATAGACAGCAGGCTTCATTCCTTGGGGCCCAGGTGAGGCAGAATATCATGATTGAAGTGTCTGGTGAAACAAGGTAGCTTAGGAGATGATGGTCAGGAAGCTGTGAAGAACAAGGACAAAATAAAAACCCCAAAGGCATCCTCTCAGGGCATATCTACCTCTCTCAGCCACACCCTACCTGCCTACAGTTACCAGCCAGTTAATCCCCATCAAAGAATAAAAGCACCAATTGGGTTAAGGCTCTCATAACCCAATAATTTCAACTCTAAATCTTCTTGCATTGTCTCACATATGAGTTGGCTTTTTTTTGGCGGGGGGGGGGGGTTAAGGTACCGGGGATTGAACTCAGGGGCACTTGGCCATTCGGCCACATCTATTTTGTATTTTATTTAGAGACAGGGTCTCACTGAGTTGCTTAGTGCCTCGCTGTTGCTGAGGCTGGCTTTGAACTCATGATCCTCCTGTCTCAGCCTCCCCAGCCACTGGAATTACAGGCATGTGTCACAGCACCCAGCTACATATGAGCTTTTGGGGGACATCTCACATCTAAACCATAACACATATATTATTATTACTATTATTATTATTCATATGCTAAACCATTATTCTGGGTCTGTATCTGTCAACCTCTAGATGGAAAATGAATTTTATTCTTTTCCAAATATTTTATTTCTTAAATCATGAACAAAATGGCTTTTTTGTTTGGTTGTTATCATTGGTTGGATGCGTGGGTGGTAAGATGTTTTCCAGTCACTGAATGAAGGTACTGTTTTGAAAGATTTAAAAGTTTTCATTTCCATTTTTTTTCAGTCTCTAGACAAATTAATTTCATCAAGAAGCTAAAGCAAATGAAACCGTAGGGAACTATATTATTATTACTTATATCTTAAGCAATAAAGTTTTTCTGTGTTAAAAAATGACTTAAAATGCATATTAAACAACATTATGTTAAATAATTCAAAAGCTCTTCTGAAAGTACCAATACATTCAACATATATTTTGAATTTGTGTGTTTTCTACATCAAAAAGTATAAAATACTGTATTTATAAAGTATAGTAAAGGTCACAAAGATTCAAGAGGATGGCTGAATTGATCATAAATTATGATCTAGGGAGAAAAAAAAATTCAAATTTACAAATGTTTATTGAGTAAGTAACATTTTGTGCCGCTTTTCACGGTAATAAGAGGATGTTCAATGACCTAACTGCAAGTTCCCTTTCATTTCTGCTCCTGTGGACAAGGTACATAGCCCAGCCACACTCCTTATCAAACACACCAGTTGCAGTTTCTACTTGTATCTGAGTAGCAAGTCTCAGTTTCAGCCTCGTCTGCAGAATTATTCAAAGAATCCAACCTTCTCTGTAGGAACTGAGCACCTCAACCTCTTGTTCCTATTATGCTGGTGTCATACACCATCTCCTTGTTCACTATGTTCATAAGTGCAACCTGTGTGGCTTTTCATGGAGTGCACTTTCCTCTACAACTGGGCTGTAAGTACAAGACTAATGAATTTCTGACATCCCTTCTGTCCAGTTTCTGGATGTTGTGTGTTCAGATATCCACATAACCATCCCTCACTGATGAGATTGGAAGTAATGCATTTGTTAGTTGGATTTAGCCATCCCACAATGCATCTTTATATTTCAAAACTTCATATTGTACACAATAAATGCATACAATTTTATCTGTAAATTTAAAAAGTAAATATGCATGTGTGTGTGTGTTTGTTGGTATACACCAAACACACACATGCACAGAAACTATGAAAGTTTACAGAGAAACTAAAGGGAAATTTTCTTATACAAAATGGAGTCATTTCTGTCATACTGTACCAAAATGAAGTCAAGAAATTATGGGGAGAATGAAAAAAATTCAAGTTACTGCTTTAGAAACTACCTCAGAAAACCAATCCAATGAACAACCTTCTCTATCTTTAAGACAAATATCAACAGGCACTGATGATAGAACTGCCACCCATGTGGCCTATAGGCTATCCTTCAAAGTAACTTAAATAGAATTTTATGGCACAATAAATGCTCAACTTTTCTTTTGTTCTATAGACATACCAGAGACCACCTGTTCTTGGCCATGTTTGTCCGAAATTGCAAGCCTATGCTTTGTGACTCCCAAATACAAGTTCATTTATTAAAGATGCATTTCTATACTTTTGTATATTTTTTATTTTGACAACATAAACAAAAATGAGATTTTTTAAAAAGAAATTCTAGACTAACAGTGACTCTCAGTATAGCATAGGGAAGATTTTTATTAGCAGAAAGATAGTCTAAGAGAAAATACTATGTGGTATGGTCTGAACAATTGTCTCACCAAATATCATGTGAGACCTAATCACCAATGTAATGGTATTAGAAGTTAGGGTCTTTGGGAAGTTATTATATTTTTGGTATGAAATAATGTTCCAAGTTTTTCTTTTATCACTCTTTTCTCAGCTTTAAAACCAGGCCTTTCTCTGAGCAGATAATTTTTAATGAATATGATTTTGAAAACTAAGTGTTCACATTACTGCTGGCGTTTATTTACCATAGATTCTTTCTTTAGAATGACTTAAAATTACATTTGTATTGTATACAAAAATGTTCATAGATGTAAAAAGTATTTTTATGTATAAAGACACAAACCATACAGCCATGCCCATGGGGTTTTCTGTTGCCTTCCTTCCATATTTTATTTCCTTGTTTCTGTTGTGAGAACCTTGCCTACAATTTCAGAATATAATTGTGGGGGCTACTTCCTTCATAAAAAAAAACAATATTAAGAACAAAAATAGAGGCTACCCAGTATATTAATATGCTTATTAGCACCACCATCCTTTCATATTTGATTATTTATTAGCACCACCATCCTTTCATATTTAGTATGATTGTGAAATCTGTTTTTAAAACTTTTTACTTTGCTTTGGTTTAACTTAATTGATGTCAACCTTCTTTCTCCCATTCTTTTTTCTAAATGTTTCCTAATTAGTTATACATGATAGTAGAATGCATTTTGACACATGATATACATAAATGGAGTATATGTTCTCATTCTTATGTTTGTACATGATGTAGAATCTCCCTGGTTGTGTAGTCACATTTGTTCATAGGTATTAATGTCAGATTCATTCTACAATCCTTTCTACCCTCATAAGCCCCCTACCTTCACTCTCCTCTACCTGATCCAAAGTACCTCTTTGGATTTCTTTCTCTTTGTCTGTCTTTCTTTCTTTCTTTCTTTCTTTCTGTGCTGGGGATTGAACCCAGCACCTTGTGCATGTGAGGCAACACTCTACCAACTGAGCTATATCCCCAGCCCAACTCTATTCTTCCTTAGCCCTCTACCCTTATTGTGGATTAGCATCTACATATTAGAAAGAACATTTTTTAGGATTGGCTTATTTCACTTAGCATGATATTCTCCAGATCCATCCATTTACCTGAAAATGCCATAATCCCATTCTTCTTTAAGGCTAAGTAATATTCCATTGTGTATACATACCACATTTTCTTTATCCATTCGTCTGTTGAAGAACACCTAGGTTGGGTGCATAGTTTAGCTATTGTGAGGTGAACTACTATAAACATTGATATGGTTGCATCACTGTAGTATACTGATTTTAAGTCCTTTGGATATGGAAAGTTGTATGGAGATTTCTCAGAAAACATGGAAAGGAATCACCATTTGACCCCACTATCTCACTTCTCGGTTTACAAACAAAGGACTTAAAATCTCCCATTCTTCTTGATATAAATGTTAGCTTGCTTCTAAAAGTCAAAAACACACAGAATGCCATAGTCTGAGAATTGTCACTTACCCTTCCCTTTGATCCTTCTTCTATGGCCCCAATTTCAGGTCAATAACTTGTTTCATTGTTTTCTGATCTACCCTTCCTATTTCTTTCCATAAAGATGTGATGATAGATTTATATTTTCTTATTCCTCCTTCTTTATTAATGAAATATTACAGGTAAACCTACTTTTGCTTTTTGCTACTTCTGCAAAACAGTACATATGGAAATAGCTCCATTTAAATATAAGATTTTAATCTTAAGATTTTTTTAAATTAAGTTTTATTGCACTTATTTTCTGATATGTTCATAGTCTGAAGTAGAAAAGAATCTTTTAACAGAATTATTTAATATTCATCACTCAAACATTAGGAGATATGTGTTTTCCCAAATATTTTCCTTCTCAGATGAAGAACACTCAGCAATATATAGGGTTCATTAAAGATGCAACAAATATTTTCATTCTCCACAAAGAATCAAATAATCTATTATTCTGGTTAAAGATGCTAGTTATTAGATTAATAGCTGCTATAACAACTGTCACTTTACATATATTTAACCACAGGCTATACAAGACTTATTGAATACATAATCTATATAGTTTCCCCTTAGAGTGACAGCAATGATTAAATTCACTTCTCTTTCAAGATATGAGAGTAAATATGTATAGCTACATAGAAATATTAATAGTTTAAAGTAATCACACAAAGACCTATACTGTATTTACATAAATGATATCAACTTTATTTATTTTCTACTTGATTTGAACTACTGGAATTTACTTGACACACAGGATATCCAATTTATTCTGTAGGGTCTTTTATGTCTATTTTATCAGTTTGCTAATATCTTTGCCTTTAAGTGGCTCATCACATAAAATATTTTAACATTTTTATTTTGATATTTATAGATTCAAATACAGTTGTAAGAAATCATATAGAGATTCATTATACAGTATTACAAGTATTCCTGAATGGTAAAGTATTTTGCAACAATAGCAAAACTCCCTAAAAAAGACATTGACATTGATGAAATTCACTAATCTTTAGATCTTTCAGTTTTAGAGTATATACTATTTGTTTATCTTGTATGTCCCATACACTTTTGACTCCTGTGCAGGGTTTTTTATCCATATCATAGTCATGATATGGCACAATTCCTGAGCACAGGACTCCTCCTGTTAAACTATATAACCATATACACAATACCTACACACCCCTGTCACCACTGGCCCTAACCACTGAGTCTGTACACTCTTTCATTTGAATAATTTGTAACTTCAAGAACATTACATAAATGGAATCATACATTATGTAATCCTTAGGGAATGATATTTTCACTTGGCATAGTTATCTGAAAGTTCATTAAAGTCCTGTATGTACAAATGATCATTCCCTTTAATTACTGAATCATATTTCATTATATAGCTGTATCATGGTTTGTTTAACCATTCAACTGTTTAAAAACATGTGTTTTGATATGTTTTCCAGTTTTAAGCTGTTATGAATATAGTTGCTATAAACAACTGTGTACAAGTTTTTATGTAATCATGAGTTGTCATTTCTCTGATGTAGATAGAAAGGACTACACTTTTGGAGTTACAGGGTAATTGTATGTTTAGTTTTATATGAACAGGCTGTTTTTCAGAGAGGGTGTATTATTTTATAGTGTCACCACCAATGTATTAATGATCCAGATTCTTCACACACTCACATGCATTTGATGTTACTTTAATTTAGCCACTCACAGTTGTGTGGTAATGTCTCATTTTGGTTTGCATTTCTTGATTGATAATTAAGTTGAACATGTTTTTATATGCTTATTTGACATCTGTATATCATTCTCAGTGCAATGTTTGTTCTGTCTTTTGAACATTGTTAATTTGATTTTTATTGTTTTACTGTTGAATTTTGACACTGTATATTCTAAAGTTGTGCTTTGTCAGAAGTGTAGTTTGCAAATATTTTCTTAACTTTGTAACTTGTGTTCTCGTTCTTTTCATTTGGACTTTCACAGAGCAAAAGTTTTTTATTTTTTTTTACCTTTTATTAAATTTCTTTGTGCTTTGGATGTCAGTTAAGAAGAGTAGCCCTAGATCATAAGGGTATTCTCCAATGCCTTTTTCCCCTAAAATTTTTAGTTTTACATTTAATGATTAAGTCTATGATCAATTTTCTATTAAATTTTTGTATAAGATGTCAAGTTCAGGTCAAGTTTCATTTTCCCTCCTGTGGATATCAAATTGCTCCAGAACTATTTGTTCAAAAAACTGTACATTCTCCTTTAAATTCCTTCTGCAATTTTGTCAAAAATCAGTTGAGAATATTTCTGTGGATCTACTTCTGGATTCTCTATCCTGTTGCATCAATATATGTGTCTATCACTCAGCAATTCCACAATGCCTTCATTAGTGTAGCTACATAAAATACTTAGTATTAGGAGAATGATTCTCCCCTTTCTATTCTTTTCGGCCAAGATCTTTCAAAAGAAGAAAAAAAAACTTTGCCTTTTCAAATAGATTTTAGAACAAATTTGTCAAGCCTACAAAAATTTTGATGGAATTTTTATAAGACTTGCATAAAATCTATAGTTGTATTTAGGGAAATAGATGATTTTACCATGTTAAATCATGCAATCTGTGAACATGACATGTTTCTTCATATATTTAGTTATTTGATTTATTTCATCAGTATTTTATAACTATTAGCATACTAACTATGTACATGTTTTAAGTTTATACCAAATTATTTCATTTTCTTTGGGATGACTGTAGTAGTCTTATTATGTAAAATTTTGTTTGTAATTTTATTGTTAGTAAGTATTTGATTTTGTAATGTGGTCCTATGCACTGAGATTGCGCAGATCACTTATTAGTTCCCTGTGTTTATTTTTGTAAAGTTTTTATGGATCTATAGATAATCATGTACTCTGCAAATAAATATGGTTTTATGTCTTTATTTTAACTTTATGTCCTTTCCCCAATATTTCATTAACACAATTAAAATGTTTTGTTTGGGAGGATGAGACAGGAGAAACATGAGTTCAAAGCCAACCTCAGCAACAGTGAGGGAGTTGAGACTCTGTCTCTAAATAAAACACAAAATAGGGTTGGGGATGTGGCTCAGTGGCCGAGTACCCCTGAGTTCATTCCCTGGTACAAAATAAAAAAAAAGTTTTGCACTAAGTTGAAAAGGAGTAGTGGTGAGAATTGGCATCCTTGCCTTGTTCTCAGTAGTAGAGGAAATGCATTCAGATGAAATAAACCATTAAGTTATCATTTTACCTATATGATGTTGCTGATGCTTTTAATAAAGTGACTGGTATCCTCCTGTATTCCTAACTTGTCCAGGGCTTTAATCATGAATGGATACTGAATTTTGTCAAATGTATTCATTCATCAATTAATTTAACCATATGATTTTTCTTTTTAGCATGTTGAAATAATAAATTCCACTGATTGATTTTCATAGACTAACTCAGCCCTAAATATGTGGGATAAATTGTAATTCATCATGATGTATAATGCCTTTTTAATTTATTAAGAAGAATTTATTAAATTTAATCTTTCCAATATTTTCTTGAGGGTTTCATTCTAAGTGAATTGGTCTGTAGTGTTTTTGTTGTTGTTGTTGTTCTTTTTTCGTTTTGAACTCTCCTCACCCAGTTAGATTATGAGTGTAATACAGGCCTTAAAAAAAGTTGTGAAACAGTCTATCCTCTATTCTCTAAAGTGACTGTTTATAATCAATGCTGGTTTTCCCTTAAATGTCTGGCAAAATTTCCCTTTGAAATCACGTCCAGCCTAGAGATCTCTCCATCTGTTTGTCTCTTTAGATCTTTAAATTTACAAATTCATTTTTAAATGATAAGACAAGCTGTATTATCTAGTTCCTATTAATGATATGGGGGGTTTATGTTGTTTTTCTTTTTGCCATGTTGACAATTCAACTTCGGGCTTATTACATGCTAAGTAAATGGTCTACACTGAGCTAAACTGCAAGTGCCCAAATTGCGTTTTGGTAGCTTACTTTCTCCATTTTGTTCTCATATTTAAATTTATGAGTGTGAACTAATTCATAGTTTCCCTTTATTTTCTTTTAAATAATGGCAGAATCTATAGTGATATGTTTCTTTTATTCTTTTTTTCTTTATAAATTTTTTATTCTAAGTAGTTATATGTGACAGAAGAACGAATTTATGCACTGTGATATATCATACATAAATAGGGTATAATTTCTCATTTTTTGTAGAATAACATTGGTCATGTAGTCATATATGTATATAAAATAATAATGTTTCATTCTACTATCTTTCCTACCCCCATACCACTTCCCCGCCCTTCGCTCCCTTCTACCTAAAGTAACTGTATTCTTCCCTAACCACCCCTTCCCTGTTTATTATGAATCAACATCTGCATATCACAGAAAATATTTGGCCTTTGTTTTTTTGGGATTAGTTTATTTTGCTTAGCACAATATTATCCAACTCCATCCATAATTCACTCTTCTTTAAAGCTGAGTAATATTCCATATATATATATATATACACCACATTTTCTTTATACATTCATCTATTGAAGAGCATCTAGGTTGGTTCATAGTTTAGCTATTGTGAATTGAGCTGCTATAAACATCAATGTGGCTGTGTCACTGTAGTATATTGGTTTTAAGTCCTTTGGGTATAAACCAAGGAGTGGGATAGCTGGGTCAAATGGCTGTTCCATTCCAAGTTTTCTGAGGAATTTCTATACTGCTTTCCGTAGTGGTTGCACCAATTTGAAGTTCTACCGGTAATGTGTGAATGTACATTTTTCCCCACATCCTTGCTAACATTTATTGTTGCCTGTATTCTTGATGATTGCCATTCTGACTGGAGTGAGATGAAATCCCAGAGTAGTTTTGATTTGCATTTTCTAATGGCTAGATATGATGAACATTTCTTTTATATATTTGTTGATAAATTGTATTTCTTCTTCTATGAAGTATCTGTTCAGTTCCTTAACCCACTTATTGATTGGGTTATTTGGGGTTTTTTGTTTGTTTGTTTTTGGTGTTCATTTTTTTGAGTTCTTCATATATCCTGGAGATTAATGCTTTATCTGAGGTGCATGTGATAAAGAAGTTGTCCTAATCTGCAGACTCTCTCTTTACATTATTGATTGCTTCTTTTGCTGAGAAGGAGCTTTTTAGTTCAAATCCATCCCATTTATTGATACTTGATTTTACTTCTTACACTTTAGGGGTCTTGTTAAGGATGTCAGATCTTAGGCTGACATGGTGAAGATTTGGGCTTATTTTTTCTTCTATTACACACAAGGTCTCTGTTCTAGTGCCTAAGTCTTTGATATATGTAGAGTTGAGTTTCATGCAGGTGAGAGAGAAGTTTCATTTCATTCTGTTATATGTGGCTTTCAATTTTTCCTAACAGCATTTGTTGAATAGGGTATCTTTTTTTCCAGTGAATGTTTTTGGCACCTTTGTCTAGTATAAGATAACTGTATTTGTGTGGGTTTGTCTTTTTGTATTCTGTTCTATACTATTGGTCTACATGTCTATTTTGGTGCCAGTATAATGCTTTTTTTGTTCCTAAAGCTCTGTAGTATAGTTTAAGGTCTGGTATTATGATGCCTACAGCTTCATTTTTCCTGTTAAGGATTGCTTTGGCTATTCTGGAGCTCTTATTTTTCCGAATGAATTTCATGATTGCTTTTTCTAGTTCTATGAAGAATGACATTGGGATTTTATTAGGAATTGCATTAAATCTGCATAATGCTTTTGGTAGTATGACTATTTTAACAATATTAATTCTGCCTTTCCAGGAGCATAGAAGTATTTTTTTATGTCATGTCTTGTGTGGGTTTGCTGACAAGCTGGGGTCCTGGGGGACGAAAGTAAGGAGTCCTTGGGAAGGATGAAATGAGGTCCCATGGGACGAGATATGGGGTGGTTGGTCGCAGAGTCACTTCACCCAGACTCTGGGGACTGGTAAGACTGCTCTGCTGGAGCGAGATGCAGAACCCCTTTATTCCAGGAAGTGTAACACCTTAAGAAGGGTCCTTGGACCAATCATGACCCTGAGGTTACAACCAATGGGATACTGCTCTATTTCAGGTGTGCAGTCCATCAACATACAGTGGGGAAAGTGGGAGGGAAGGCACAGAAGGTATGCAGAATGCTCCTACATGGAAGGTCATTCCATCTTAGAAGGTCTTCTTCAATTTCTTTCCTTAGTGTTCTGTAGTTTTCATTATAGAGGTATTTTGACTCTTTTGTTAGATTGATTCCCAAGTATTTTATTTTTCTTGAGGCTATTTTAAATGGGGTAGTTTTTCTAATATCTCTTTCAGTGGATCCATCGCTGATGTATATGAACATGCTTGATTTATGGGTGTTGATTTTACATCCTGCTACTATGCTGAATTCATTTATTAGTTCTAGAAGTTTTGTGGTGTAATTCTTGGGATTTTCTAAATATAGAGTCGTGTCATCAAATAGTTATAGTTTGAGCTCTTCTTTGCCTATTTGTATCCCTTTAATTTCTTTCTTCTAATTCCCCTACCTAGAATTTCAAGTTCAACATTGAATAAAAGTGGTGAAAGAAGGTATCCTTGTCTTCTTCCAGTTTTTAGAGAGAATGCTTTCAATTTTTTTTTCATTTAAAATTATGGTGGCCTTGGGTGTATTATATATAGCTTGTACTATGTTGAGATATGATATTAGTATCTCTAGTTTTTCTAGCATTTTGAACATGAATGGATGCTGTATTTTGTCAAATGTTTTTTCTGCATCTATTGAGATGATCATCAAATTCTTGTTTGTAAGTTTATTGATATGATGAAGTATATTCATTGATTTATGTATGTTGAAGCACCCTTGTATCCCTAGGATGAACTTTACTTGAGCTTGCACTATCTTTTTAATATGTTTTTGTATGCAATTTGCCAGTATTTTATTGAGAGTTTTTGTGTCTATGTTCATCAGGGATATTGGTCTAAAGTTTTCTTTCCTTAATGTCTCTTTGTATGGTTTTGGTTTCAGGATATTAGCATCATAGAATGTGTTTGGAAGAGTTTCTTCCTTTTCTATTTCATGGAATAATTTGAGTAGTATTGTTGTCAGTTCTTCTTTGAAGGTCTTGTAGAACTTAGATAAGAATCTGGTCCTGGGTTTTTCTTGATTTGGAGGGTTTTGTTGGAATTTTCTATTTCATTACTTGAAATTTATCTGTTTATATCTTGTATGACCTTCTGATTCAGTTTGGGTAGGTCCTATGTCTCTAGAAATTTGTAAATGTCTTTGATATTTTCTATTTTATTGGACTATAAATTTTCAAAATAATTTCTAATTATCCTCTGTGTTTCAATTGTGTCCATTGTGATATTTCCCTTTTCATCACATTTTAGTAATTTGAGTTTTTTTTTCTTTTTTTTCTTTGTCAGTGTGGTGAGGGGTTTTTCTATTTTGTTCATTTTTTCAAAGAACCAACTTTTTGTTTTGTCAATTTTTTTCAATTGTTTCTTTTGTTTTAATTTTATTGATTTCAGCTCTGATTTTAATTATTTCGTATCTTCTACTGTTTTGGTGTTGATTTGTTCTTTTTCAATGGCTTTGAGATGTAACATTAGGTCATTTATTTGTTGAATTTTTATTCTTTAATTAGTGACCTCAATGCCATAAACTTTGCTCTTAGTACTGCCTTTATAGTGTCCCAGAGATTTTGGTATGTTGTATCATTATTCTAATTTTTCTCCAAGTATTTTTTTTTATTTCATTCTTGATTTCTTCTATTATCCATTCATCATTCCATAGTGTATTATTTAGTCTACATGTATTAGAGTAGCTTCTATTTTAATTTTATAATTGATTTCTAATTTTATTCCATTTATTTTATTTATTATGATCTGAAAGAATGTTGTGGCATAAGATATGATCTATTTAAGAGAAGAATCTATGTGCTGCTGAGAAGAAAGTGTATTCACTTGTTGATAGATGAAATATTATATATATGTCTGTTAAGTCTAAATTATTGATTGTATTATTTAGTTCTATAGTTTCTTTATTTAGTTTTTGTTTGGAAGATCTGTCCAGTAGTGAGAGTTATGTTAATGTCACCCAGTATTATTGTGTTATGGTCTATTTGATTCTTAAAATTGAGAAGTGTTTGTTTGATTTACATAAATGATCCATTGTTTGGGGCATAAATATTTACAATTGTTATGCCTTGCTGATATGTAATGCCCTTAAGTAGTATAAAATGTCCTTCTTTGTCCCTTCTAATTAACTTTGGCTTGAAGTCCACTTATCTGAAATAAGGATAGAAACCTCTATTTGGTTATGCAACTCATATGACTGATATGTTTTGTTCCCATCCTTTCACCTTCAGTTTGTGGATGTCTTTGCCTATGAGGTGAGTCTCTTAGAGACAGCATATTGTTGGGTCTTGCTTTTTAATCAAATCTGCCAGTCTATGTGTTTTGATTGATGAGTTTAGGCTGTTAGCATTCAAGGTTATTACTAAGATATGATTTGTATTCCTCGTCATTTTGATTTATTTCTGGATTTTAATTTGACTTAGTTTCTCATTTGATTGACTTTTCCTTTAATATAGTTTCTCCCTTTGCTGGTTTTCACTTTTATTTTTTCATTTTATCCTCATGGAATATTTTGTTGAGAATATTCTATAGTGCAAGCTTCTAGTTGTGAATTATTTTAACTTTTCTTTATTATGGAAGGTTTTTTATTTCATCTTCAAATCTGAAACTTTATTTTTCTGAATACAAAATTCTTGGTTTGCATCCATTTTCTTTCAGAGCTTGAAATATGTTATTCCAGGACCTCCTTGCTTTGAGGGTTTGGGTTGAAAAATCAGTTGAGATCCAAATTTGTTTCCCCCTACACATATTTTTTTTTCCTCTCAGAGCCTTTAAGATTTTATCCTTATTCTGTTTTTAATCATTCTTATTATGATATTTTTTGATGTGGGTCTGCTATAATTTTGTACAATTTGGATCCTGTAAGCCTCTTGTATTTGATTTCGCATTTCTTTCTTTAGGTTTGGGAAATTTTCTGATATTATATCATTGAAAAGATTATGCATTCCTTTAATTTGCATCTCTGCTCCTTCATCTATACCAATAACTCTTAGTTTGGTTTTTACATGTGATCCCATAATTCTTGGAAGTTCTATTTTTGGATTCTTACCATCTACTATTCATGGTCGACTTTACTTTCAAGGTTATATATTTTGTATTCATTGTCTGAGATTCTGTCTTCTAAGTGGTGTACTTTGTTGGTGATGCTTTTCGTTGTAATTTGGTTTATTGATTCCTTCATTTCAAGTATTTCTGCTCATTTTTTTATTAGAATCTCTAATTCTTTATTGAAGTGATCTTTCACTTCTTGTGTTTTCTCCTTGATTTCACTCTTTATACCATCTTTCTTCACAGATTAGCTTGACTATATACATTCTAAATTCCTTTTCAGACATTTCTTCTACTGCATTGTCAGTGGATTCTCTTATTGGAGTTATCATGGATTGTTTGGTGTGCTTTCTGCCCTTGTGTTTTCATGTTGTTTATGTGTTTTCCCATCTGGCAGTATGGATCTGAGGCATACAGATTCTACCTTGTAGACTCATATTGTCCCTTAAGGTTTCTAGTACCTCAACTTTAAGGAGGAAACTGATATCTACAGCACTCAGTGTAAACAATATATAGCTTTAAAACTAATAGCTCTGATTAAGGCATCTGCTGCTTTCTTGCAAAAGCCAGAAATGATTATTGCAATCACTGTCTACAATGTAAACAGAAAATTTGCCTAAAGATTTTACAATTTCAAATGGTAAACAACAAGAGAAAAAATAATAGTGTAGGACATGATGGTTATTAATATTACTCCCAGTTATATTAATGGGGGTCAGTGGCAGTGGTGGTGGGTCAGCAGGAGCCATTGTGGGACAGTGGCAGCATCAGCGGCAACATTGATGTCGTTAGCAGTGGTATCAGTGGTGGGGTCACCCAGAGAGAAGATCTCCAGGTGATCTCTGGTAGCAAGTAGCAGTATAAGCAGCATCCAAGCTGGGAGAAAAGACCTCTAGGCCTCCATGATGATGGTAGCAGCAGCCAAGCCCAGGGAAAGACCTCCAGGTGTGGGCAGCTTCTGTGGCAGCAACCTCTTTCATTTTTAATGTTGGCAATATCTTTCATTTTATGTTTGTCTCTCTTCCTAGAAGCTTATCAGTTTTACGGTTTTTTGAGTATTCATTTTTTGTTTATTTGATTTTCACAATTGCTTCCTACTTTCATTTTTCCTTGAATTCTGCTTTTGTTTCTCTTCTTCTACTTACTCTGGGATTATTAGATTCTCAATTTTTTAAGTTTTTGAAGTAGGAACTTAAGTTAGTGACTCAAAAGCTATTTTCATTTCTAATGTAAGCCTTCAGTGCTAAAAAGTTCCTTCTTGGCACTGCTTTACTGAATATCATATATTTTTATATGTCGTGCTTTGATTTTTATTGAAATCTATTTTTAAATTTCCTTTGAGAATTCTATGACCTATGAATTATTTATGTGTGTTTTCTTAATTGACATGTAGTTAAAATTTTCCTGTTGTCTTTCTGTTGTTAATTTATGGCTTGATTCTATTATGATCAAAGTATCCATTCTATACAATTTTAATTCTTTTAAATTTGTTTTATATGATTTGCTTTATGGACAAAGATATGTTCTACATTATTCAATGTTTTAAGGTGTATTTATTTCCTAACAATAATTAGGTAATTTAAGTATCATAAATCTAGGGATCTTAAAACAACAGAAAAGTATTCCCTCACATTTTTGCAATTAGTACTGGCAGGGTCTTGCACCCTCTGAAATTTGCAAGGATGTCCTTTCTTGCCTCTTCCTGGTTTATGGTGGTGGTGTGTCAGCAATCATTGGCCTCCAATAGTTTATGGTTGCAGTGTTCCTATCCTGTTTTCATATATATTCTCCTTGTGTTTCTGTTAATGTATTTTCTCCTCTTATAAAAATGAAAATCATACTAGAGTTGGAGCCCACCTTACTTCAGGATAACCTCATATGAACTATCTTCATCTGAAATGTCTCTATTTTTCAAATAAGGTCATATTCTGAGGTACTGGGTATTAAAACTTAAACGCAACTTTTTAAAATTAAAAAAAACTCATTGGTGGAAAAAAGATCAAAATTTGACTCATAGTATGTGAGTTCTTGAACAATGACTTCTGTTACTGAATGAGGTCTTTTTTTAACAAATACATTTTTGGTACATTATCATTATACATGATGGGGGGGGTTCATTATGCCATATTTGTACATGGACATAAATAATCTGTCAAGCCCAATTCCCATTACATTCTCTTTCATTCCCTTTCTCTTCCTCAGATTCACTTGCCCTACTCTGATATCCCTTCTACTGTTGTTATTTTAATTATTACATTATAATTGTATATAAAGGTTTATGTGGGTTTATGTGGTATATATAAACAGGTTATAGCTTCCTTTGGTAATTTTGTTCCCTAGTAATTCCCCATGCCTTTCCTTCCACTCTCTCAATCTCATTCCTCTTGAGATCCTCCATTAATTTCCCTTATATTTTTTAAGGGATCCCTTTCCATTTATAGCTTCCTTTGGTAATTTTGTTCCCTAGTAATTCCCCATGCCTTCCTTTCCACTCTCTCAATCCCATTCTTCTACTCCATTGGCTTCCCTTATATTTTTAAGGGATCCCTTTTCCTTTTCTTGTTTTCTTTCCTCACTCTTTCTCTAACTTCTTTATACAAGAGAAAATATTTGACTAACTTGGAGTCAGGCTTATTTCACTTAACATAACGTTCTCTAGATCTATTTACCAGTAAATGAGATAATTTCATTCTTTTTTATAGCTAAGTAAAACTGTTTTATGTTTTCTTAATCAATTTCTCAGAACCTGTTGGCTAACAGTGTTGTTTTTATATCCATTCTGAATTCTTAATAGTTCCATCAATTGCTGAAAATGAGGTTTCTGTAGTCATCAACAGTAATACTGATTCATCTTTTCAGTTCTATCACATTTTCTTCTTAAACTTTGTGGAGTATCTGTTTGTTGTTGTTTGTTTGGTTGTTTCTTTCTTTCTTTTTTTTGGTATGTATATATCATTTAGGATTTTTTTGATTTTCTGATGGATTTATGCTTTTATCTATATGTAATATCTCTTTTTCTTATGATTTTCCTTGTTTTGAATTCTACATATTTGTATAGCCACTCTTGCTTTTTATGAATAATATTTGCAAACTATACCTTTTTTTGTTTTTTTAACTTTCATGCTATTTGCACTGTTGATTTTGAAATGAAATTCTTATTAAAAATATAGTTTAGCTGTGTTTCTAAATTGCTTCTACTAATCTTTTCCTCTTGGTTTGTATGTTTAGATTATTCACATTTATATTATCTATTGGTATGACTCCACCATTTATTATTTTTTTTAATATTGTTCATTTTAGATCTTGTATCTCTGTTTGTCTTATTTTTGTGAGAGTTACCTGAACTATTTTGAAGGAATACATATTCATTTATTTATGGTATTTTGAGTATATCTCTTTATATAGTACTTACTGTGGTTCTTGTGAGTATTATAATAAATGGTCTTACACTTTGAATGATGTATGGAAAGACCATTTCCATTTATGAATCTTTTTGTATTCTTTATTTCAAATATATTTTTCTGCAGCATGAGATGATGCCATAATTATTTTTTTAATTTCAAATTTGATTTATAAGCTTATGAATAAAAGGAACTTATACTGTAGATCCTCAGATTTCTACTCTTCTTTGTCCTTCTTCCTGATGTTCTGTAACTCATTTTATCATTTGTTTCAACATTGGGCCAAGTCATCTAATTACAATAATTTAATTTTGTTTACATTGCTATTTAAGTGAAATAAATCTCATGGTATCTTTTATAAAATGCTAATTCACAGAGTTTAAAATATTGAAAATAACTTTTTTCAGAAATGTATTATTCTAAATTCACAAATTATATATTCACAAATATATATATAAATTATATATGTTCATAAATATATATATTTATCCTTCATGGAAGATTTTTATATACATCAGAAAAATATGATCATATGATATTTTTATATTCTTATTTCTTTGTGGGAATATATACTTTTAATAACACATCAATATGTGTGAAACAGATTTAAAATATATTCCATCAGTTGAACAAGAGAAAAATGGCTTCCTATATAAAAACAAGCAGAATAAGAAAACACGGAGGAAATATCATAGTATGAAAGTCATAAAATTTAGGTATTCTATATGTTAAGATTTTTAAAATGGCACTGAAGCCAAGGAATCAATGTCCTAGATTTTTCTTTATTTATTTGTTTTGTTTTTGTTGTTGTTCTTATTAGATAAACATAAGAGTATATCTTGACATATAATACATGCATGGAGTGTACCTTTTTCTAATCAGCATTCATTCTTTTTGTTGTATAATATGTGGAGATTCCCTGTGGTCCAATCACATATGAACATAGGAAATTTATGTCTGATTCATTCTACTGTCTTTTCTATTCCTGTGCCCTTTTCCTTCCTTTCGTTCCCTCTTCTCTAATCCACTGACCTCCTGTGTTCTAGATTTGAAAAGCATTGATTTAGCTAGAAAAGCTATGGCATTCATCCAAATAATAAAAGAAACAAACAAAAATAAAATAAAATAAACAAGGTTCCTCTCATCTTTCTATATTAAAATTCTGTGTGTGTGTGCATTCATGTGTGTAAACTGAATGAACTATAATCAAACAGCATCCCCAACTAATATTTTATCATTTTTTCTTTTATAATCACTTAATGAGATTCAGCTTTTTAAAACTACAGAAAAAAATAAATTTTAAAGATTGAATGATAATTTTGAAGCAGGAATTTAGAAGTTGAAAGATTTTTGCAAATGCAAATATAATCTTTTCTATAGGCCCTAATTTATTTGTAAGTAGAATATAGAGCTGCATTTAATTCTATATGCACAAAAAATTCAAAGACGATTGTTTATTCATATAACATGGGTTTTTAGATGTGATGTTATTTTAAAACAGATTTCACTATATAAAGCCTTTATAACTACATATAGTTAAAAATAGTATATATTATGTTATAACATGAATAAATAACATTTATTTATTAATGTAAATTTGAGAATATGTTCTGATAATATTCGACATTTAATTACCTATTTAATCACGCCAACACTTTTATATGAATAAATAAATTCTTGAAAGAAAAATTTGAATTATTCAACACTTTTATTTTCAAAAATGCTCTATTTGTGTGGGGGGGATAAATACTATAAGCAAAAAGTTGTGAATCATGATTAAGATATTCAACCACATTTTAAAAGCACCAATCTTTATTATGTTTAATTAAGTCTTCTTAATTGGAGTTATCTATAAGCATACTCATTGGAACTGATTTACAGTTTTAAAAGCTAAAATTAACTAAATAATTGGCATAGTTCAGCAGGGAAATGATGCTGTTGAGAATTTGTATTTCCAGAGTTTATAGTTTGTTTGTTCTTACTTTGAAGTATTAAAAACATATGTTGTATTTCTTACACTACAAGGTTTTTCAAAACTCAGTATCTTATGTCACACTCTCCCTTGGCCTATAGCTTTTTCCTTTCTTTCTCTTTTACTCAGTTGTCCTTTTAATCATATCTCAGATAATCACACTCTCAAAAAAGGATCTTTGAGCCCAGTATGTAAAAGATGTGCCTTACCCTATGTAACTATAGATATTGGATATATTTGTCCATTATCCCATACACAGTGATAAGAAACTAGATTGGAATCATGAACTCTTCATCTGGATTTCAAATCCTTACTCTATTGTGTCCTTTCTCTGTGATCTCCGGCAAAGCATTTAAACTATCCAGCCCCTAAGTTTATCTAAGAATAATGACAATAAGTATATTCACTTCCTAGGTTTGTTTTGAAGAAAAATAGAGTAAATATGTGTAAAACATTTAAATTATTTGCCACTTCCTATATACACAGTAAGATTTTTATTATTTTATTTAAGTATCATATTATTGTGTATTTCCATTTTTTCTTTAGTCTTTGACACAATATTCAACTATTACAAGACCTGTTTTTTATCTACTTAACTAAACTTTTAAAAAAGCAAGATACATAGTAAATACTTAAATGATTTTTTTAGTGAATGATCATATACAAACTCAACATAATCTAAATTACAACACTTTAAGAAGCATTCCATAAGAAGTATTTTTTTTATCAACTTATGCATTGAGAGGGATTTACAGAACTACAGATGGAATGATTTAAAGATTTAGCAATTCTTCAATATTTAAATGATTTGGATCTGCATTAATCATTTGTATTCAAAATTAATACTTATCTTCTTTCTAGCAGGAAAATTACATATTCACTAAATATTGAATAAATAGATTAATTACTATATTTTCAAAATTATTCTCATTTACTAGTTCTTCAAAATATGTGTGGCTCATTTTTTTTGTTTTGTTTTGATACTACTGGGGATCAAACCTAGGGCATTGTGCATGCTAAGCAATCATTCTATATTAATTCACAGCCCAGTCCCAGGTTTCTCACATTTTATGTTTATTTTGGACATTTATGAATTTGGGGTAATTACTTTTGACTCTTAGCCAAAATGATTATAGATTACCATGGTTTTGTGAACATGGGATACTTTTGATACTCAGACTTATGAGTTATATAAAATATATAGATATGTGTTTGTCATTAATTCAACCATATATTATTTATGCATATTTAAGACATTTTAGTTTTAAATTTAAACAAAATTATAAACAATTTATATGCACTAATTCATCAATTGCCTTTTGAGATGGGCATTTGTGTTCATTTATGATAAAGAGACAATGGAAACAAAAACTGAAGTAATTTCCAATTTTATAACTAATAAATAACAACATTAGTATTTGAACACAAGCTGGTCTGAGGGTGCAGCCCAATCTCATATACACTGTACTATACTGCATCAGATACTAAAAATTATATATAAATAAATAAAGTTTTGACTATGGATATAATTAGTATTTTCTTCAAATATAGTCTCCAATTTTAAAATAAAATTTTTCTCCTTTTCCTTTACTTCTGTGGAGAAAGAGAAAAAATAGATAACACTAATAGAAGACATAATATAAAATTTGGAAAATTAGAGAAATGTTTATTCTATACATGGATCACATTTCAATTATTAGAAATATTTCTAAATTATAAACATTACTCTCTGATACTCCTGTTGGCTAGAATTGTTCAAATACTAGGTGAATTTAATTCAGAAATTTTATGAACCAGTCACCTACTCTGGAATGAAGTTGTATCATATAAATTCTAATTTACCTCTAATGCTAGGATTATGCAAAACTATGAATGGGTTGCAAAATATATAGATGTTTTAATAAATTAATGTCAGTTATACATTCTGGAAAGGTAAATGTTTTGGGTACCATGATATAAAATGACATGTTAGAGACAGTAAACTAAATTTATGCTTGTTTATCTCCAGCCCTCACTCACTGAATTGATTAAATATCAGTTAAATATCAGCCCCAGAACCCAAACTTAAATCACAAGAATTTTCCCTTCTAAGATATCAGTTAAAATTGAGAGAGTAGAGTAAATTGGCCAGTGGAAATCATATTGTGCTAAAGGCATACTTCAATTTTTAATGATCTTAACTGTACATAGTACCAAGTAGTAGTAAAGGCTAGAGTCATCCTATAGCAATTGGCCAGATTTAGGATTATGAAATAACTTTATCAGTACAGTGGTTCACTTTTTATGGCTCTTTCTCCTCATTTGTTTTCTAACATTCTGCATAACCAACAGGACAAGAGTCAAAACTGAAGTTACCAGGTGGGTGATTTAGGTGATGAATTACTGTTAATAGACCTCATTATTAGTATAATAGTTCTGGATGATCTTTATATATTAATGAACACATCTTTTGCCCAGGTTTGTTTGTTTTTAAATAAGAGTCCTTGAGCAAGGGTAATGAAAACCCATGGAACCACATAACATCACCACATATAAGAAGAACTTTCCACATGTATGATATTTATGTGCCTGTCTAGATTAGAAGAAAAGTGGAAATCTTCCCTGGCCTAAGAACCTTGTCTGCCACATTTACTGCTTCTGAAATTAAAGGCTTAATGTTCAGTAAAATTTAGATCATTTTACAGAACCAGAAAAGAAAACCCTGTTATAGATCCCCCCTTGCTTCCAAGGTAGAACTGATGACTTTGGTAATATTTTTGGAAATTAAATGTAAAGCACCCCAAACAATGTAGTTTCAATCTAATTCATTTGAAAATATTATGACAGGTAAGCTCTGGGCTACCTATCACAGAGATTTCCAGATTTTTATTTATTTTATGTGTTTTAGAGATATGCTCCCCTTAATTTCTTTTTTTTAAATATTTTTTTAGTTGTTGAGGGATCTTTATTTTACTTATTCATATATAGTGCTGAGAATCAAACCCAGTGCCTCACACATGCTAGGCAAGTGCTCTACCACTGAGCTACAACTCCAGCCCCTTTAATTTCTTATTTAATAAAAAGTTTTTTGAAGTGTGACCCAATAAAGGGTATCAATAAGCCTGAAAATTACAGTTCCCCATGGCAGCAAGTGTTAATTGAATCTGTATTAATTCATTGCTTTTTGTCATGGATGTTAGCTAAAGAAGATTACACCTATGTATATAGAATATATGTATATATATAATTTTTTATTTTACTGACCAAAAGTTTTTCATAATCACAAGAAATTCAGAATCAGGAAATTGCGTGTAAGTTCCTCCTCTGACATTTCTCAAATATGCATATTTAGACATATCTTTGTTCCACCTTAATTGAAAAGTAACTCTATAAATACAATTGTTAATAGGATTCAATGTGAAAATGTATGAGAGACTAAATGTCTGACATGAGATAGGTCTTCAAAATGAATGTATTTAAAACAAAACACAAGCCTGAAATCCCAGCATTTAGGGAGGCTGAGACAGGAGAATCACGAGTTCAAAGTCAGCCTCAGCAAAGGTGAGGAGCTAAGTAACTCAGTGAGACCCTCTCTCTACATAAAACACAAAATAGGGCTGTGGCTCAGTGGTCGAGTGCCCCTGAGTTCAATCTCCACTACCAAAAAAAACCCCCAAAACAAAAACAAAGCACAAACCAAAAACAAGTGCATCTCAATGTCGGTATTTAGGGGCAATGGTGTTGCAAAGCCCCATGTGATAATTCACATTATATGACAAGGATTGGGACTCTTCAGGCTTCTTAATCCTCTCTCCATTTTCTCATGCATCTCATTTTCAGCTCATTTAGTCTACATCTCCCATTATCTTTATGATTTATAACATTTTTCTTTCTCTTTGGCTTCGTTTTCATTCACAGATCTTTATTTTGATGCTTGTTTAGTTCAGGCAACCACAGCCTATCATTGCCTCCTGTCTTTTCTCCAAATCCCATCCCACTAACATAATCTTTCCACTGTGATCAGAGTGATTTTCCAAATGCAAATCTGATCTTTTCATTCCCCTTCATAAATCTTTAATAGTCCTCTATTGCCCTGCAAGTAGATCCAACCCCTTATCATAATATAAAAATTCTATGAAATTTCTTTTACTCTTTCTTCATCTATTATTGTTGCTTCTGTGCAATATATTCAGCTAAATCCTGTACAGTTAGAATGTGTTATACCTCAACAGAGTACAGTGGTACAAGCCTGTAATTCCAGCACTTAGGGAGGCTGAGACAGGAGAATTGGGAGTTCAAAGCCAGCCTCAGCAATGGCAAGGCACTAAGCAACTTGGTGAGATCCTGTCTCTACCTTAAACACAAAATAGGGCTGCGGATGTGGCTCAGTGGTCGAGTACCCCTGAGTTCGATCTCCAGTACCAAAAAAAAAAAAAAAAAAAAATACCTCCCTCTCATATACAACAGTGTCTATTCATCCCATTAACTCCTTTCCATACAAACAACTCCTACTTATTCTTGTGGTCTTGGTTTAAACATTTCCAAACCTGGTTTTGATATTCCTCTTATATACTACTATGGCACCATCTATTCTGCTAGAATATGTACAATACAGCAGTAGCCTTTTTCCTTTTCCCAATATTCCAATGGACAATAGAGATTTGGAAGGCAGACATGCCTTCATACACATTTGGAGCTCAGTAAATGTGTGTCAAATTAATAATGAGTTTGGGTTGCACAAAAATTTGTGTTTAAGAAAAATCTGCTAATACAGAATCCTATTCTGAATAAGTTTATTAAAAAGGCTTCTATTTGCTTTTACATAAAATAGAAAAGAAAGCATGACTTACCACTTATATTTTCAAGATACATTTCTTTCAGAAATATCAAATGCCTTAATATTCATAAGACAACAACTCAATTTAGCACTACCTGAATTGCTATTGAGCAGAGCCAAACTTTAAATGCAATGAAACCATAAAAATATTGAGATATCAATTCCTTATTAATTTATACATAGTGTAAGGAAAATGGACTGCCTGAAAAAATAATTGCACATATTTCCAGAAGATTCCATTTTAATGAGTGAATGTTTAAAAAGCACACTACACAAAAGCTTACTTATGTAACTGCTTCCTACTATTGAGATGCACTTGGAAGATCTCTAACTAGCATTTGCAAAGCACTGTCCATTAGATTTTTGACCACTTATAAATACAAATAAATTCATTTTATAATTTCATTTTTGGTCCAAGTGTTCAAAATTTCAGAATAAACTTACACATACTTCATTTTATATATGAATGTATATGCTTATACATAAAACTGTGTGTGTGTAATATGTACACATAAAATTAAAAAATAAAACTGAAATTTCTTTGTGGACTTCCTAATATCAACAGCAAAATAAGCTCCTCTCTCTCCCACCCTTCATTTCTCTCTCACACACACATAGACAGATGAAGAGGTAAAATATTTCTGAGAAACGTATTAAACTTTTTATGACTTTTCTTTCAAGATACATAACCAAAAATGTATAAAATCTGGCACATAAATAAATTAAGATAAAATTTCACAGAAAGAATTGAAAAAAACAACCAATATTGACTTGGATTAATCTGTCACCCCCAACCACAAGAAGAAATCCAAAGGAAGGTGAATTCCGAAGTTAGTTTTCCAGTTCAACAAAGTCAGAATCAACAATTTCCTTTGCTTTTTTTTAATGAAAATATGATCATGTCAAGCTTCAGACAATGCATTCATCTTAAGAATAAAATGGTAAATATGGAGACAAGGTATCAGGCTTTTACTTGAGAAAGTGACATCTTTCTGAGGGTCCCCAGATGTTTTGATGTATTTCATTGATGGGAACTGTTTTTTAGTCTACAGTTGGCTCCAAGGATAAGGAATGAAAGCACATTTCTAAATCTCCACTGAAACAAAGCAAGAGGAAAAAGGGGGAGAAAATGAGGTGTTTTATCTATCATTATATGATTAAATGATTGCAAATTGTATGCTATGCTTAATGACATCTCACTTCCAGAAGCGGGGGCTTACCTGGTTTGTGCAGACAAGAAAAGGGATGAGAACACTGTTTCTTGGTACTGCATATTATACTCTGTTTCAATACATGGACATCTTTCATGTCCTTTTTCTGAAATAATATACTTAAAACCTGCGTATTGACTGTAGGCTCCTACCAAAATCATGATTTACTTTTGAATAAGTGAAGGTGGGCTTTCTTTCACTCAGCTGATTTCCTTTATTTATTTTTACTTTTTTAAAAAATGCCTTTTAACTTTGAACACAATGACTGTTAATCCTTTTTATATTCTGTTCTATATTTTGCTCGATAGAATATATCAAAATATCTTGGTGAATTAAAATTAACCGAGATTATTGAATATGTAAAGCATGTAGACCGGCAGTACATATGGAAGAACTGCTGAGGTAGTAATCTGGGGAAATAAGATGAGCAGCAGTTCAATGCCCTGTCTCCCACTGCTACTATATTTTTGAAAATCTCATGGCAATATGTGATAATGCTAAAAATATCAATCTACAGAAGCTGATAAATTTTTAAGCTATGTAATTTAAGGAAATCCTTCTCTTTGACTTAGTAGATGTGAACTGCCAGGCCACATTGAAACTCACTGTGAACTTAGTTTTGTGGTTAGTGGTAGTACCTACTCCTCCTTTAGCATGATGGAGGGACTAAAATACAAGCACTTTGGTGCAGCTCTAGGATACAGTAAGTCAGGGATAATTCACCACATCAACAAGCTTTGCTGGTTCAATATTGGTCCCTTCATGATTTATCAAGAACCTGAATCCAATCTTACGGTTAACGAGGATGATTGTAAAGTGTTAGACAAGAATATGTTTCAGGAAGGTATTGAAGTAGGCTAATTTTCTTCTCAAAAATCAGTCTGTAAATGAAAAGTTATTTTGGAAAAAATAGTAAGAAATTTAAATAATATTTTAAATGTCAGTTTTTTAAAAATAATGATTTAACTGGTATTAATTGTATATACTTATAAATCCTGTAAAAGTCTCTGTGCTCAAGTTGCTCTACATTTCATATTGTATGACATATTTTTAAAAATGTGTTGCAAAGATTCATGAAATTTGTATTGCTGGCTTCTGTGAAGGCTGAATGCTTGTGTAATGTAAAAATGAAATATCTCTTATGCTATACTGAGAAGGTTTAAAAGATAAAAGGGAACTAACATTTTCTTAGATAATATTAGTTTAGAAATAGTCATTTTCCTCTACTGAGAAATAAATATGATTTGAATTATATTATGAACTATCACTATTACTTATGAAATAAGGATTACTTATGAAATAATCCACATCATAGTTATGTGCAGTTACTAAAACCTTTAACCTTAAAAAATGTTACTAAAATTGTTTCTGTCCTTTAATTTGACTATTTCCTAATAATGTTCATGTCACTCTTAGTTCTAATCTCCAATTACACCTTGAACTTTTTTATAGAAGTATATATAATTAAATCTATTTTTGCATATACACTTCAAGAAGCACTATATTTCAGTGACATTACCTGAAGGAACATGATTTTTACTCCCTTAGCATAAATCAAAAGTGCCATTAAAGAACCACTGGTCATTACCTCATATATTTAATAACTCCAGGAGGAAAGAGGAGATGTGACTACAATTTTTAATTCAAGGAAGAGCAACTTTATTTTTTCATGAATAGATACTTTCTTTTTGAAATGCTGAGTATCTTAATTCCTTGGAAATTTCCTTCCAATGACAGCTAGACATAATTAAGAATTGTAAGGAAGTATTATTGGAAATGAGAACATTTTTCTGTACAGAAAATATAAAAAATAAGTCATCAAACAGCAATCTCCTTGTTTACTAACCTCCAGTCCAGGTGAGCAGAGATTTCACAGGCTGAGCTGATGTCACTCCAGAATGAGTGGGCCAGCCCTGAAGCCATTAGGCTTGGTGCCCACTGTCATGACATAAGAGTAGAAATGAATCCACTGTGCTCCTGTCCCTGCTGTTATGAAGGAGGAATTGATCCTTTCCCTATCTACAGTCATGCCCTCCATCTGTTCTTTGGATCTTATTTTGGCCTGCTTTCTAGAAAATTTATCATATTTTTCTTTTCCATATATGCTATCAGGGTCTCAAAACTATAGCTGTCACATTAACTTCCAAATTTGTGCTTATGCCTCTTCCATTTTATAAAAAAATAAATAAAATAAAGTAAAGCCACAATATAAAATACAAGATTACCAACTTTACTCCTGAGCCATCTTATTTCTCATTTCATGTTCATATCCACACTTTTTGAAAGATTGCCCTAAAATTTCTTTTCCCGTGTTTTCTCCTTCCAGAACACTAGAGTTTTCCTTCAGTACCTAAGTGTTCAATGTTTCCTCTCACAACAGGATTTTTGTCCTTTTGTTCCTCGGTAATGCTACCCATGCACATTCACCATTGACACTTTCCCTAGTTGAATGCTATTCATCCTTTAGTTATAAGCTCAAGCCTCATTTCTTCAGGAACTTCTTTTAATTTTTAATTTAAAATAGTAATTTGTCAAGTTGTATCCTTCTCTTGCATCATTTTTGTTAGTCTACAATCACTGATTCATCAGTGTTTTACTCGCTTATTAGTTAATAGCAGTAAGACACAAAAGAACCAGGGAACTGTGCCTTTTCCCTAGTCATCCAAAATCTCTAATGTTAGACACTATTGACGCATAATAATCATCCAATAAGTATTACTGAATGAATACTATCAGGTCAGATTCATTGAGTGAGAAAAGATTAATTTAGTCCATTTATGTACATGTGGCTTTCATCCTGGGATGAATAAACAAAATATGAAGGTTTTACACTTGTAAGTTTTAAAGCAGTCTTGAAAATGCAAGGGATATTATTAATCTCAAACCAAACATCTTCACTGCACTTTGGGGAATGATAAAACACACCAAAAAAGAAAACCTCTTAAAATTTCAGTAGAATAGCATGCATTTTTAATGCATGGGTTTTGTTCATTCCTGAAAGTAGAAATACACTATGTATTAGATTTCTGGAAACCTTAATTTGTACACTACTATAATATGCAAGGTTTTATGTAAAATAACCTGGAAGAGGTAATGGAATATCAATCTTAAAGAAGTGCAGTATAACTCACTAAAATTATGTACAACTTTTCAATAAAAGATTATTTTTGTTTAGTCTATAGCACTCTCATAATTGTCAATGAGATTTTTGCATTTTCCTTAGTTAATATTACAAAGAATTCTATGATAATATAAAACATTATAAAAATAACTCAAGAAGTTATATTCCCACATGCAGACTTTTACATTAAAAAGTACATTTTATAAAGTGAATATATTTTTATTCTGCAAAACCTGATGCAAAATTTAATTGGAAAGTATATAAATTTATTTACTATTGTTTATTGTAATTAATGTAAGAACTAAAGATATATAATCATATTCATAAGGTCATATGATACATTTTTAAGTTAAAAAATCTTTTGTAACTTAAAACAATAATGATGCATTCAACTGATAGAGTTGAGATTAGCATAAACTTTGGGAATGAACACTAGATTTATAAGTACAAAGTACCCAGTACTTTCATAGCAAATGTTTAACAGGCTCTGAATTGTCACTGAATTAATAAATTTTATATTTACATTTTGAATTTGAACAATTTCTCATAATTCCATTTGCCATCCTATTTCCTTTTGCTGATAATCATGATATCTTTCAGTAAAACATATTTTCTTTGAAGACTAATCCAAACCCTGACTAAGACAGGGTGTCAGAGACTGATAAGGGCATGATGCTTAGTATTCATTGCTGTCATTTCAGAAATAGATAATATACAGGAGGCAAATGAGAGTAATCACACTGAACCTTAAATGAGCTATATCAAGCTATTGTTTTGCAACAGACTCTGCAGAGCACATCTTGTTATAATATTCCTGATGAAATATTCCAGCTTATTAGACAGCCAACTGTTACAGCAGTAATATGGCCTCATTTAACAATATTAAACCCAAATGGCTATCAATGTTCAGTGCTCCTCTTTGTCACAGCACTAACCTTTATTTCACATTTTAATACTTTCTCAGTAGCAATGGCCTAACGAGTTGATTTTGAGTTTCTCAAACTCAATATGCAAAGTTGAATATTTCACTTTTATCCACTGAGACACAGAGAAGTTTGTTAAGATAGATACTTAATCAAATCTCATATTTGATTCAAAACTGAAGTATAATCCATGATAAAACAACTTATTTATTTCCAATTCTGAAATATGTAATCAAATCAATTCTGATATTAACTATGAGTTCTAAAACTATTCTTTTTTTGATATCACAAAAGCATTATTCCAGCCAGTTTACTTTAATGCAAGATTAAGGTGCTCATAATTTTTGTTGAGATTTTTACAATTTTCCTAATTAATATTGCACAAAATTCTGTGATAGCATGGAACATTCTAAAAGTGACTCAAGGAGTCATATTCCTAAGTACACATTTTACATTGCAATAAAAGTATATTTTATAAAGTTAATATACTTTTATTCCACAAAATCTGATATTAAGCATATTAATTTATAACCTAAGATAAATAGGTTGCATATTAAATTATAATATAAACTAAATAATTGGCAATTAAAATGTCAAAATATGGAGCAAACTAACTTTGTAAGCATAAAGATCATAAACCCAACATATTTTGAATATATTATCATCCAAGATAATTTTATCTAATGTGATTCTCACACATGATGAGAAGTGGTCATATTGTTGTCATTCGTAGTAGATTATTAAAATTGTCCTTAAGCAAATATTAATGTTTGTAGTATCTGATAAAGGTATGCTCATTATTGGATACATGATAATATTCACAAACTATTACTGTATACTCTAACCAAAAATTTGACATAGCTGATCTGTGCAAACCTAAAAGATAGTACAGGAAACATTGTATTGAGTTACAAAATTCAGCTTATCTCGGGTTAAGTTTACAGGTTTTGCCCTAGTGATGACATAGGTACTTGCCTATATGATGTTATGATGATGATGATGATAGTGGTGGTGGTGATGGTGAAATACAAGTTCCATTCTTTGTGCTTTCTCATGTAAGCCTCAATCTGTTTTAAGAAAAGTGTTAATATCCACATTATACAGCTCTAAAAAGCTAGGCTAGAAAACATTAAATTACTTTCTCCAGTATAGAACATTGTTTAGTTCTAAACCACATCATTAATTATAAGAATAGCATCTTCCCAATTACACTGCTGCCAAAACAAGTACAGCAGTGCATCTGATTTTTCTCCAATTCCTGCACTTATACTCAGTTCAAATTGTCTTATTAATAAAAATGTCTACAAATTAATTCTCATGAAAAGTCATCAAGACAAAAATGATGACATCAAAACAGACATATTACCTATTTAAATTGAGTCAAGCAAATACCTCATGCCTTACTAGCTCATTTTTTTTCCATATAAAAAACACTTTGGAGGAGATCCCAATTAACCCCAGAGTGTAGATAGACAGATGAGTACTTTTATTTTTATATTTGATGGAAAAGTTAATGTTGGATTTGAAATATTCCCACAGTGGTGAATAGAATCCCAATGGAGTCATCCATTCTATACACTATTCCAAATGACATGCAGTTTCCCTCCAAACTGCATGCTGTGCAGTTTTCACATTTTATAAAAATATTTGATCAAATCACCATCTGTTTTTATTAAAATCTATTAGAAATACTTGCTTCTTTTTGGTACAGACAAGACTAACAATAACAATGATATAAAATATATAAGAAAAGCAATAAATTTACTAATGATATTTTAATGTTATATAGCATTTTTATTTGAAATAAAATATGAGAATAAATAGTACAGTGATTAAGAAAGCTAGTTGTAAAATAAAACACTAAAAGATCATTAAAATTTGTATAATTACTTATGTACTTCAGTATTGTAAATTACAGGTGCAAACAAGAACTGCAGTTTTCAAACTGTCCCAGATTATTATGATATAGCTCATCTCAGCATTTAGAAATCAAAACTAGTTTTCAACTTTCCAGTTTACTTTTCTTATGTACTAAATGTAAAATGCTTGTATTATATTTAAATTATTTTTAAAATTACATAAAATTTGTTTCTAACATTGTATAGAATCAATTCAATTTTATGCCTTAATAAGATATAACATACTATGTATTGCAATATCTACTCCCGTTTTTCCCTAAATAATTCTCTGAAATAAAGAAGAAAGGGAAACCCATGAAACAATTTGATGAAATGAACAATCTAATTCTGTAACCACAAAACTTGGGTGGAATTAAGTAGCAGCAACTCATTTTGAATTTGTGTGAAATTGGGTAGCTACATTTAATTTAGAAATATGTTAAATGTATTATTTGAGTTATATACATAAAGCATCAATAATTATAAAGAAGGATCAAAACCAATAATAGAAAATCCTTCCATATTCATGAACCTAGAAATCTGCAGTGTACATAAATTTCATTAGCACATAAGTGATCCAATAATATGAGTAAATGCAAGAAATAATGAATTAATGTGATAATCTGTTGCCAAAAAATGTTAGAGATTATGCATTCTTTCTCCTTTTTATCCAAAACATTCTTGAAATGGTGATTAGACAATCTGTTTGATAATGAATGACCTTTTTGCCAAATGCACATATTCCTTGTAACCATCATTTTGGAAATTAACAGTTATAAATGATAAGAAGAAATCTTAAACAATCAATAACTAAGTATATTTTTTCACCATTTTATTTATTTTAATGTTCCTTTATAGACTCTGATGCCTAATTTTTTAAAAGAACCATTACAAATACAATTATTCTCTATCTCTCATTACATATTACCTGTTTTATCAGGCATTGATATTGTGAACTATATAATCATTTAAGAAGCAGCAGATTTATAGAACTTTTGAGTTGTATATTTAATATGTGAATGAATTAATTAGACACTAAGCATATGTTATGTTATTGCGATAACTATGATTAATTAGAAAATTCATATACATTGGTTTTTAATATATACATTACACTAAACTCAAAATTAATCATTACTTTTTTAGAAGTTACTGCTTCTCAATAAGTATCACTAATTTTATGTTGAAAATTATTTAAATATCACACCCACACAAAACTCTCTTCTGAGTTAGAACAGTGCTCTTAATCCCTACAATAGTAACAGTGCCTAATAATTGTACAATTATTACTTTAGAGACAGGTCAAATTCACCTTTATAATTTTTTTCTCAAGTACTCACCAACTCAAACTTCTATGAGCTTCACAGAACACATGCCTGTCGCAAATAAAGTAACTGAAACAAACATTTGAACCAGAATGCTTTCTACTGACCCAGATATATGAAATTAATCCCTTCACAGCATAATGTACTTAAAGTTGACCAGATGAAATAGTGTCAAAAAGAAGAGTAAAGGACATCAATACAAAACAAACCTTATGATCCTTTAGTTAATATGTTTATGTATGGGAAAGGGAAAAAATTAATTTTCATGAATGTTGTTTTCATCATACAGTGTTCACATAAAATGTTAAAAACAGTATGGGCTGAGGTGTAGATGAGAAGTAGAGCATGTGAGGCCTTGGGTTTGATTCTCAGCCCCACAGAGACAGAGAGAGAAAGAGGAGAAAAAGAGAGGTGATTTTTTTTTTTTTTTTTTAGCAATGCCCCTGACTAAATCTCTCTCTCATGTAAGGTGATCATTTTGTAATAGGATTTTAAAAAGAGTACCACACTTGTTTGAACTTCACAAATATTTGCATAAAAATAAAAAGAAATCATAAGTCATTTTGCAGGTTTAAAAAATAAGGTATTCCTTGCCTCTATCACGTAATTATTCAGCATTTAATTGGTTGCACATAATAATATTCAGGCTTACATTCATTAAGAAAGATATGCATTTTTGCTCCTAATAACTCAAATTGTGACTGGTGTAGCAATATTTAACTATGAAAGAATTTGAAAGCACATATGACTTCCTTTTTTTCCATAAAAAGTAGTTCATAACATCTCACTGATAGATTTAAATATTTGTTTTCATTAAATTTTTTGATTCAGTGTCCTTTCATTTTTGAATCTGAAGAACATAGTATACTAAGTGAAAGTTATAAAGTGAAAAAACACATCAAAATGTCATTCTCTACAAGAATTAAACCAACACTTTTCTTTCTGAAGCAAACGTTACTCTGTGTATTTCTCCACCCAGCTGCCAAACTGAACTCTGACATGGTCAATTCATTCTTTTCAGCTGTCTTCGTGATAGATTCACAAACTCCTTGTTGTCTGCAAGCTAGAAGTATTTTATGTACTGAAGTTGGATAATCCACGTAAGTCACATAGAAGATGGCTGTTTACTGACCTAGTTAAATGACATGCTTACCTTTGTAGAAACAAATGATAATCCCTCTTTCACACACTGAAACACACACCTTAACAAATCTGTCAGTCACTCGAGCTGAAGGATTCAATATTGTCCTTTATTCTTAACTAGAAAAAAAGTAACAGCACAGATAATGAAATTTCCTTTCAGACATTGGACAACTTGTCAATTCAAGTATTGTCAAGAATTAAGATGATAAATCACCTTATTTAAAAGTACAAAACCAGAAGTTAAAACAGAAGGCAAAAAAATTGTAATATACATTCAAAGTATATGTTCTGCTCCATATTTTATAAGAAGTATACTTTGTTGTATAATACAACTTAATTCGATTTTTTCATCCTCTTTTTGAAAACTGTTCTCACTCTGATGTTGAGCACTTTAAAAAGCCTGACCTTATTAGTTTTGGTAAGTGCTATGTGGCTTAAACCTGCATAGTGACCTGCATTGACCTGTGCATAGTGAGCACAGGACATAATGGTACTTAAAGTTCTCCCTTGCATTCCTTCAAAATGATTTTTCTTTCTACTTATCCATGAATTAATAATCACATCATGGATTTTTCTATAGCCATTTACTAAATAGTTTAGAAAATTTTTTTTGTTTTTCTCCATTTATCTCCCATACTATATTTTCTTTTCTTTAAATTTAGACCACTCAAAACTATCATTATACAATTCTGGGGAATATGTTATAATGAAAAGCAAATACCATGGACAATATTGTAACATACCTATGGTTTTCAGGGGAGTCTTCTCTAGTACATGAGTAAATATTATACAATGGATGGTATTAAAACTTATCAAATGAGTGAATTTTTATTTTATCTGACTTTCATTCTAATAATGTCTTAATGATTAAAACAGTGAATTTTCATTAACCATTCTTTATATTCATTGTGGCAGGAGGTTTCCAATGTTAAATTCCTCCAATCAGAGTCAGTTTTGATATCAGCAACAACTGCTATATGGTGTCATATAGCAAAACAAAATTTACCCAAAATAGAAATGTCAGGGAAGATTGACATAGGGATATTTCATTGGTAACTAAACACGCAAATCTAGAACTAGTTTGGTAACTCCTCTGGTGATATTTTATAAAGATACTATATGCATTTGTAGTCCCTTACATCATAGAAGATAATCAGTTGCTTAATAATAGTATTGTACTTTTGCATTTTCCATGTTGTCAATATTCAAAAGTACATCTTGGTCCATAGAAAGAAGAATACAAACACATATCTGATGTGAAAATTCCAGAAATCTTGATAGAAGCATGGTAGACTGGATAGTTTAAAGATAGTTTGTTCAAAATATATTTATTGTTTTCCTTTAATACAAAATTGAACAGATTATACAGTCTTACTAAGAGTTCTGATACTGACTAGAATATTAAAATGCCTGGAAAGGAAGCTTAAGTCATTTCTGTGTAGGCACAAATTTATGTATTTTGATAATTCAAATAAAACCACATTGTCTTGTGTTAGGACGGGTCAGGGTCCAAGATGTCCAATCAGGGGGATCGGTCAGCGGCTGTGGAGCAGAGCTGTCAGACGCTGAGGGCACCAGTAGACACGCCTCCTGTCAATCGGAGGGTTTTCCTGGCCTATCCAGGAAGGACTCTGGCCTTCTCTTCCTGCCCCCAAGACCTCCACTTCCTGACCGGGCCTTTTCAAATTCTCTGTATACCAGAGCCCCACCACCATTCTCCCGGACACACTCTGATGGACGGGAGGATTCGGCCCAAGAGTGTGTATTCCAATAAAGTCTTGCCTAGCGGCTTAATTCATCTCCTTCTGGTCATCTAGTCTTTACATCTTGATCAAAAAATCCTCTAATGGCAAATAGTAAAATTCTCTAAATTTGATATTTCACAAAATATAGCACATTGAATAATATAACTATGAATTAAAAAACAAATTAAATTGTATCAATACTCTTAAAATATATTATTAACAAATATTAAAACTAGACAAATTATACCACAAAGATGTGATATATTTTGATATATTGTATTTGTCTCATAATATTGTTTAATATAACATCCATTGCTGTGGTTTGGATTAGTGTCCATCAAAGTACCAATATTTTAAAAACTTATTCCCCAGAGTGGTGCTATTGGGGTGTTATAGAACCTTTGAGAGGTGAATGTAGTTATAAGTCCTTAGGTCATTGGGTCATGCCATTGGGTTTTGGGATCACAGTCTCTTGATTCCTGTTTCATGGCTTGTGATGTAACCAATGTGCTCCACCCCACGTTCCTGCCATGATGTGCTATCCTTGTCATAGAACTAAAGAAAATGCTGCCTTATCTTGATCTGGAACCTCCAGAACCATAAGTCAAAATAAACTTTTTTCTTTGTAAGTTCATTGTCTCAAGTTTTCATTATAGTAACACAAAAGTGACTAATACATGACCACAAAATTGTCTCTTATAAATTATTTTGCTTTCATACAAATATTTGTCTTGAGTAAATATATGACTATTTAAAGATCTGATGGAATCTGACTTAGTAGAATTATGTTGTTAGGTAGCATTTCTCTTTCTGAAAATTCCAAGGAAGTTTTAGGTACTTTCAGTACAAAAGGTCAAAAATTGACATGTACTTGCATGGACCAAAACAAAGCAAAAAATAAAAAGGAAAACTTTTGATGATGTAAGCTACTCTTTATCCTATGCAACCTCACACTTAAGACTGTAGCTATTTTATCATATTTTTTACTTTGATTTGAGAGGATGAATAAGTAGAGTTGCCTACATCAAAATTTTTTTCAGAATTTTTGTTTTGTTCTGGATTTTTTGTTTGCTTTTATTTTCCTTTAGGAACAAGTTATTATTTCTTTGAAGTATAACAGTATAGCTGGGGAATGACAAAAGAAGGGAGGCTTCTTTTTTCAGGGATTGTCTTTGATTTTCATACTATCTGCATATGTTAACTCTCATAAATAGTTTTCTTTTTCTTTTCTTCTACTTGTGGCTAAGACATAAACTAACCTCCCTCTATGAAGTAATGACCTACTGAAAATCATCCCAAGTGTATTGTGAAAGTACAGTTTCAAAGTACTTTTTCATTACTGAAAAAGTTTGGACTGCCTTTGGGATACTTTTTTATGACTAACACAATATAGGGCATAAAAAATTCCAATACCTTAGAATCCTGTTTATGCCACTAAAAGACTACAGAAAGAGAACTTGTGTGAATATTCATATTTACACTCTTTTTTGTTTCAAATTATTATTTAGTTATTATTTTCCTTCCTAAAAAATAAGCACAGAGCCTCTTGTTTCTACAGTTAGCACCCTTTAAATATCTTCCACATGTAACTCTTCAAGATATTTCTTCAATGACTGCATTCATTCATTCTCTCTTATTCTTGACTTTTTATTCCACTGTGACCAATATACAAAATGGTCTTTCTTTAACACACTTATTTGCTTGAACTCTATAATCTAACTTTCTTCTTTTGTTTTTCAATAGAAAAAAACAAAATATTCTCACAAGGGAAGTTTTGCAGTGCTTCTGCATACACTCCTTTGATGCCATTCATATCCACATATTTTTGTGAAATTATTTTATCATAGGTCATCAATTACTTTTTATAATAAAATTTAGCACACATATCTCAGTGGCCATACCCAGGAGCTCTTTTGTAGTAATTGTCAACATCATTTAATTCCTCTAGAAATTTTCTCCATTGCCTTTTATTGACTATGGTGTTGTGTTCCTTTCATTCCTTTGTAAGCATGCCTGGTTTGTTTTCTTGTCTATCCTTAGCTCTATTCAACTGGAAATCAGATAACTTAATGGTTGTTTTTATTAAATTTTTTATTTTGGGATAGTGTCTTGTTAAGTTGCTTAGGGCCTTGCTAAATTGTTAAGGCTGGCTTTGATCTTGTTGTCCTCTTGCCTACAACTCTGAAGTAGTTAGGATTACAGGCTTGCACCATTGTTCCTGGCAAGAGCAAATATTCTAAAACAATACTGTTTGCATATGTTTTACATGCATTTAACTGTAATTTGAGTCAAGCTAATTTGAGCTTAGTTACTTAAATTCCATTTATCTGTTAAATTTTTGATTTGAATATTATTTATGTATAATATGTGTTTTGAATAAAGAAAAATGTAATTACTATATAAAACAGTGTTTGGCACTCAATAACTTCTATACCTTTTATCTAAATATCTACTTCATAAGAATTATCATCAAATCTATTTCTTCATATATTCTGGTTTTTTAAACTCTTAGTCTGAATCTTAATAAAGTATGCTCAGTTTCTGACTATAAATTCCATATTCGTCTATGCCAAATTACAGTCTTTCCAAGTTCACCTTCTACTGCTGGTTCTCCTTCTGTTTATGGGATCACAATAGTACCAAAGCTGAATATATAAATATTATCCTTGAACTCCACATCTCAGCTCCCATGCATTCAATGAATCTGTGTCATCCTTTGTTCTCTCACAATTACTACCCAATTCAAGTTTTCATTGTCTGGACTGGACCCAGAGAAACTCTACCAAGTTAATTTCACAATATTATTCTACTATCCTACTGTGAAGTGATCCTAATATTCTAATCACAATCATCGTCCTGATTTTCCAGACTTTCCATGACCTCTCATTATTCTCTCTATTCCTATATCCTCAACTCCTTTAAGTTTTTAGCAAAATTTCATTTTGTCTTTCTTGCACAAATCTGAAGTCTTGCACTATTTTCCTCTTCCTATCATAAAACTTTCCCTGGAATATTTCCACAGGCATTTGGTATTCTTGTGCCCCCACCATCACCACCAAAATGCTGCATTTTCCATAAGCTCTACTTTAGTTTTTGAATACTTATATGAAAGTATAAGACTTGCTCTCTCAAGTCTGAAAATATTTAGTAATTTTTAATTGAATTTATTTTCTGGTTTGTATAAAACTTATTTTTGTATGTTTTGTCTGTCTACTGCATGTAACATTCTTAACAGAGAAGCATTACTTTGTTAAGTAGTAGTAAAGGTAGATAGAGTAAGTAGCAAGAATCCTTGAATGTAAATTCTGGTTTTAATACCAGTGTGAACCAAGACAAGTAGCTAAGTCCTTTTGAATCTGATTCTCCATCATGAGTAGGATAAGACGTCTTGAAGTTTCCAACAGCAACACAATATGGTACTTACTAAAACAAACAAACAAACAAACAAAACTGTAGTACTTTATAAGTTACTAAGAGATACTTTATAAAAAGCTAAGCATAGAAACATTTTTGTGTGTATGAGTGAATGTTATAGTGCTGAGCAAAAGGAAATCTTATATGAGCTCCTGTGTTTGAGACTACAGTGAAATTAGGTATTCAAGGGCAACCAATAAATTGAATATAATGAAAAGCAAGAAATCAAATGGAAGCCGGTGGATCTATTTTAATATTGCAAAATATAAAAAGAAGGGAAAAATGAAGCCTAATTCCCTGTAAGTTAAATATTCTGCCTGCTTCTTGATTACTGCATCAGACAGATCATGAATAGGCCTCTATCATCAGTAAAAAGAAGTAAAAAATATAGAAAAAAGTGCACAATCGAGATGGTTTCTGGGGGCTGCAATTACACTGTGTTATAGGTTGTTGTACAATTTATTTTTATGTACATTTAATTTCTGAGCATTGAATATATTTAAGAGATCCAACTTCCCTATTTTTATTTTCATGAAAATCCATATTAATGATGGTGCTAGCACAACATATTTAGCATTTCTTCATTTCCTGCCTAGCAATTCAATTGACTCACTATCCTGCCTGTTAGGAAAAACTTCCTGGTCTGCCAGTTGGTGTGATAACAATCTGTACACTGTGACATTGCAATTTATATATTAAAAAAGGCCTATTTATTTTAGCATTAATAAACAGCAAAAATGGAGTGATATTTTAAACACTTGAGTTTAGAAATACCATGAACCATACAGTGAATCCCCATGCAGTGCCTTTTAGAATATGATAATCAGTCAATCTTTTCAAGAAGTGGGAGGAAAATCAGGTGGACACCACAGAATCATTCCAACAACCCGATATGTTGGTTGGTTGATTTGATCCCAACACTAATCCACTGAGACTTGACTTTATCATATTGATGCACATCACGTATTTCATTCCCACCCCTGCCCAAAATCCTTCCATAGTAAATTCTGGATCCTATTCTGAAATCAGGGAAGTTCTCATTGTTTGACCTTTGTCTCAGATCATTTCTCTATATTCCTTCATCCTAAATTCGTATTAACCCTGTTATTTTCTTATTTCCTGGTTATTGTCCTTTGTCATTGAATACCTTATCATCCTCCTCACAATTTCTTCTCCAGCCAACATTTCTAATTAATTTAGTATTTGCAAAATCCATGTGGATTACTCTGGGTTTTTCTGTTCTTTGATGGCAAATTAATTTTCCCTCCACTCCACTTCTATCACAAACTACTTGAAAATGGTCAACTCCAGTATAAAAAGGTAAACAGAAGCTCAGTAAAAAAAATTTTTAAAATTTAAGGAGTTTATTTGAGATGACAGTGATTCATGGGTTGGGTAGGTCCAAATTGTAAAGAAAATATTTGATTGGTTATAGTTACTTAGCTACATTATTGTTATATCCTGCTGGAAAATGTCTAGTTTTGTAGCTTTAAGTAAGATGGCAGCATCTGATTGTTAATCTAGCTTCATTTTTCTTCAATATAGGCATTCACAAGAAATAGCTCAAGGTAAGTTTCACTTATGTTTGCAAATCAAGCAAGATTAAGGTTGCATATGAAGTCTAACAGGCTTTGTCACTTAGGAATTTTTAGGCCTGGTTTCCACTTCAAATTAAAATAAGAAACAGTGAAATCTGAAATATCATAAATTCATAAATCTGATTTCAACACATTATTATTTATTCATTAATATTTTTCCTAAATTGAGCTCATGGAATCAAATTTTCACTGCTATAGAAATGTATACAAATTAAATACAACTTTACAGTTTTGAAAACTCATTTGGATAGTCTCAGGTTTGCTTTCTTCTTTACCTAGTATATATTTTGCAATTCATTATAATAATTTTTCTTGAAAAGCTTCTTAAGTCTCTTATTCTTTTCATTTTCAGATTTATATTCTTTAGTACTATAATGATGAACTCAAATATTTATTTTCTCTAAATTTCCCTAATGAAATTATTTCTTTACAAAATTTTACATCCTGGAATGACAATACTACAATAGATTCATGAACAGTTAGTTACATGTGTACTTCACAAAGATCACTTGCATACTATCCACAGCTATCAGATTCCACCTTTTCCTCTTTTCTCAAACCTACCATACTTTCCTCTGCACTGATTATTTTAACTTTTATGTCATTGAGAAAATAAAAGCCAGTACACATAAGTTCCTTCATCTTTCTTTAACTGAAATTTTTAATATATTTTATTCTCAATGTGCTGTCTCCTTTTCTCCTGTGAAAATAGAAGTGTTATCCTCTGCCAAAGAATGATCACTTCATGTATGCAGTGGGTCACATTTAACTGGCTTATATTCCACTTATTTTTCCTACATTATTTATCACTCCTTCTTCATAGAATCACTCACATTTGGACTCACATTTGACCTTTCAAAATATGACCACTTTAAAATGAATAACCTCCTCATTCTTTATCCCACTCAAGTTCTGCCTTATCCTTTTCTTTTCTCTTAAAGAAAACATCCCCCAAAACATAGACTGCTTGTTTTCTTTCTGAGTTCTCACCATTCATTTTCTTTATTCTTCTCAGGTTCCTTTCATATATCCTGCTGACCCCTAAGCTTATAAATCCAACAGAGGCAATACTCTCCCCATCTCAACTTCTCTATGTATTTCATGGGATTCATGTTGTCTTTACAGAAACTCCCAGAAATTCCACTTTTAGATTATATTTCATCCTATGCTCATTTTTCCTTATGATCCTGAAAAATCAATCATCTCCTTTGCTTCCAAAATACCTTATAAGCTAGTAAACATCAGAGTTCCATAATCTTTCAAATATTCTTGCTTCTTTTTTTCTCATAGTTCTATCATGATGTGATTCCATTCATACTCATCATCTAAATGCCATCTTTATGAGAACTGCTCCCACGTACTGTATATGATAGAAAACTATAATATGAATCTTTAAATTATATATTCAAGGTCTAATTTTATCCTGTACATTTAGTAAGCATCTGGAACGTAACAAAAATTTAACTTTTGGTTTTCCCCATATTACTTCATTAGTTTTTCCTCTCAAATAAATATGCTAGCAAGTTCAAATATCCTTGTAGCATTTCAAGCCAAAAACTGTAAGACTCCTTTAATTAATTTCTTTCCATAGTCCTTTCTATTCATCAATCAAGTCTATAGATCCAGCTTCAAGATGGTATCATAAACCGAACTAATTTCCTACATCTGCACTGATAGCAGCCCAACGAGGTCACCATATCATGTCTAGACATCTTAAGTTGTCTTACATAAATGATCTACCTCTGCCAATCTTCAGTTTCATGCTGTCAAGTCCATTCTCCATCTGACTACCATAATATCTTTTGAAAAGGTAAATTATCTCATTATCATTCTTTTCCTCAATGTTCAACACAATTTTATTAAACTTAATATATAAAAGGGATTACCTTTGTGTGGCTTATAATTCCTTCTATAACCTGGTTCTTTTCTATCTCTAGAAACATTATTTTAATTGAGATTCTCCTTTACTCATTATTGTTTAGTGCAGAAGTGGAAAACAGTTGAGGCCTATGGATGTGGAGATTCAATTTTCATGGTTCTTTTGTGTTTCCACACATTTTGCAAGCAGAGACACTGACTATATTTTATTCTAATCAATTTTTTCAAATGTTTGTCTAGTGAACGTCTTGGAAAATGGCCTCATTCTAGAGGAAGGTTTGCTTACATTCTTACATTTCTTAAAGATGACATCCTTACACAGATTTAAAATGGCAAACTTGTTTTCTATAGATTATAAAAGATTTAGATTTCCTTAATTGATGTATCCTTTCTCATAATGCAATCCACTATGTATGCAGGGGTCAGCGGGCCTTGTTTGCATTGATCAAAGGAGACTAGCTGAGGGATCTAACACAAATGCTGTTAATCTGGCTACTTCTTTATGTGATCAATAAGTTTTGAATATCTCTTTTTCCATCACTGATAAACTGTTGAAGAATAAATTGTTAAATTGCAACTAGTGTAAGAATCTTAGTTTCCTCATAGTTCTCAGTAATGAAACGGAGTATTGTTTAGTCTTCATAATGAGTACTGTGGTATTTGTAATCTGAGCTATTTGTCTATTTTAAAACATGTGGAGATTGCATATAAATATCCAGATCAAACCTCTTTTTTTAAAAACATAGCATCTACCTCACTGGGCCTTCCTTCATTCATAGCAAAATCACTTGGCTTGAGCAGCAACTCTAACCTTAATGTGAGATGCGCACTCCAAATTCACCAGAGACCTCTCACCATATTGTTACCTTTGTACTGATGTCCACTGTCACTTGTCATTTATTATTTTGCTTGCCCTGCTGTTTTCAGTGTTGTGAAGGTGAGGGATAAAACAAAAGGTAGACCCAAAGGACTAGTGTGTATCACAAAAAATAGGACAGAGCATATTTCTTTCTGTAAGTGAAAAATATTCCTATGTGCTTAATATGCAATCAGAGAGTGTTCCTAAGGGAAGAGTACAATTAAGACTTCATTAATATGCAAATGAAGTGTATCTGGGTACAAAGAATACAGCTAAAGACACCTTTGTACTTAAATCATTTTCTTAACCTGACTGGCCCCAATAGGTATTTGAGTCAATTTCTGCTCTAGTCAAAATGCCTTGCTTTCACTTCTTAAAATCAAGGACAGATGAACCAGGCTCTTTAATGCTATTCCATCTGGCTGCAGTGCATTTTCTGTGAATATTCACTAGACCTGCTTCCTTTAATCCTCCAAATCTCAATGTAAATATCATCATCTTACAGAGATTTACTTTAAATAACCTTTCTAATTAGATCTATCCCTGTTATTTTTCTACTATGGCCCTTTAAATGACATTAATGGTACTTTTATATATTTCCAGATTCATAATGATTTGTTTATACATTTAATATCTATTTTATTACTAGACTATGAGATTCTTGTACAAAGAGTCCCTTCCATGTTTATATAGCTAGTGCATAGATGATTATATAACCATACTTGATCCAATATGTTTCCATACATACTGATTCAATACACGAAGTACTGGACACTGAGATTATTGATAAGGTACAATTTATGGATGTCTTGACTCTTAAGAATTTTCTGTTTTGTGAAGAAGTTTATATTAACATAAAGTAAGACAGATATCCTATAATTAAAAACAAACAAACAAGAAAAAAAAAAAACTTCTAGCCATTTTTAATAGATCAACTATTCGTATAGTATTCAATATTTATGAAATATACACAGTCTACTTTGGTTAGTACATGTTGTCTTTATAAATGCTTGTTCCTAATGTCAAGTCTATGTCCTCCAAAAAGTAGTAGACTGGACGAGCTCTGCTTTGTAGTTTCTTCCAATTTCTGTGTGATTTACACCATTGTAGCTGAAATTCTGCTATCTACAGGAAGTCACTAAATTAAGAATTGGAAAGAGATACATACAATACACTCTCACATTCTAGGAAAGTATGCTGGAACATACTACTCTTTACAACATCCCTAAACTAATATGCTCACACATATCAAGTTAAAAAATAGACTGATTAATTCTGAGTTTTGAAGCTGCACATATTATTATTTATTTAATAAAAAAATTTGGTGCTTCATATCTCAATTTGAAACTCTTCCGTGCTTTATTTTCTTCTAAATTTATTTAAGGCTTGAAAGAGTTCCTGTTAAAATTTTAAATGTATGTTTATTGTATTTCTTTTTCTTGAAATTATTCTTTCTTAAATATAGATAAATAGTGGCATAAGAAGATTAAAGTTTAGATACACCATCAAATAATGTAGAACATATATGCTTACATGCTTTAATATATGTACATATGACATATATTATACATTTTCTCATTGTATTATTTATTTATATTTGAAATGTGATTAAACTAATATGAAGTGAAAAACTAGAATTCATCAAAGTTATACATGTATTCATAAAATGTGCATATACAATGAATTTTATATAAATAAAGATATATAGTGTTGAAAAATGTCTGTAAAATTACTATACAGCTTATTGGATTTCTCCATTTGTTTTTTGATAATTGATCCTCCTATCTTCTAATGTGTTTTCAGATATGAGCTCCCTGAAATAATAGTTGGTCTTAGTTACAATAATAATGTTAAAAATCACAGTTTTACTTCTTGCATTTTTGCTATTACTCTATGTGCTTTACAAAATTATCTATTTCCTATAGAGATTATGCTTTATGGCTTCATTCACACCACATTATTTCTATAATTCAGAACTTCAGAAAACAGATGAAGATTTTTGTACAAAATTTCATGGAGAATATTGTCAGAAATAACCTTTTTTTGGTGGGGAGTGAAAAAAGTAGCAGGGTAGGACAAAGGAAGAAGTTAAACTACAAAGTGCTCTCAAATACTTGGTCTCCTTTGGTATAGGTTGCTCTCCAAAGGAGCTCTTTAGATATGAATGAAGGCAAAAGACACTTTTGTAGTTCTTTCACATACCATGTGTTTCAGTCAGTTTTTTCATTGCTATGAAAAAACAACCTGACAATAACAATGTAGAGGAGAAAAATTTTATTTGGGTCTTTACAGTTTGAGAGATCTGAATCCATAGATGGATGACCTTGTTGGTCTAGGGCTGAAGTGAAGAAATATACCATGGCAAAAGAATGTGGAGGAGAAAAGCATCTCGGGACATGACCATAACAAAGCAGAGAGAGACTAAGCTCAGCTCACTAGAGACAGAATATATATATCCCAAAAGCATGTTCTGACCACCTCCTCCAGCCACACCCAACCTGCTTATATTTATCACCCAGTTACTCCCTTCGAGTGGATTAGTGCCCTGATTATGTTAAGTTTCTCATAACCCAATCTTTTCACCTCTAACCTTTCTTGCATTTTCTCTCACATGAGCTTTTCAGGAACATCTCATATCTAAACTGTAATATCAGCCAAGGGTAAGAAGCTGCCCACAAGGGCCATTCCTGAAAGGCACATAGCTATGATCCATTATGAAGCCATATGACTGGCAATTGGAGAATTAGTGCTTTCATTCTGAATGGTGAAGAAGTGGATGGTGCACCCTGAATATCTACTAAGTTTATCCTATGTACCACCGGTTTTTGAACTCAATTTCATTCTATCTGAAAAAAGCCCTTCCAGGAATTTTTTTGGAACTTTTTTTTTTAGTAAAGTCTATATTAGGGGAAAACAATAGTTCCTGTTGCTGTAGCTAGTCTCAATGCCATTGATCCTCACTATGTAGATTCTCTATAATCCATATTTTATTTCCCTCTCTCTTAATTATTACTTCTCCTGTTTTGGGTGTCTCATTAGTGATGCGGGAACCTCTGGTCATTGTAGGTTTCTTTAATTGTGGCTACTGCATTATTTTCAATATAAGGCAATAAAATGTAAAAATATATTCCAGTGATTACTTGGGTGCTGAATACTTTTTACTTGCTCACATTAAATAACAACAGCCCCAAACTGATTGCTCAAGTGATTCATTCTCTTGCCTGTTGATATCTTCGTATAAAAAGCACAAAGTGATTGAATAGCAGTTACGATTTACAGTCTAATGAGATGCTTTGCTTTTGGAACCTATGATCTCTAGATTCACAAGGACTAAAACTGCAGCGATAGAAAGCAAGAAAGTCTTTTTGTTCAAAAGAGGATCTTAGAGACACAAACCTGACCGTTCACTGGCCAGCATTCATCTTGCCAGTGTCTAGACTACAAATCTAGCTTCATCTTCTCCATGGATTCAAAATTGGCTTAGCATCTTTTGAGGAAGAATCATACTACTTTCTACTATGTGGAACTGAGAGGCACAGATCAGTTTGCTAACATTAGAAAAAGCAGGTGTATTAGAAAACAGAAAAAAGATTCGTTTAGGAAAAAAATTCCTTGTCCAGATCTTTCCTGAGGCCAAAGTGATATGACTTCATTGACCATCAATTTCTTATCTCTCTACTCCTTATATGAATTTCGCGAGGGAATAAACTTATTCAAGTGGTGTTTTCTGGGAAAATTTAAGAGTTTTCCCATAGCAGACTGCCCTTTCACCTTTAAGAAATTGTGAAATGAGACTTAACATCCAAGACACTTTGAAAAATGCAAATGAATATTGGAGTTGGCATTTGATATGACTGGTGAACTCCATTTAAAGTGTTCATTCCTGGTAACTCACCTGTTACTAATGTGGCACCCTAGAGGAAAAGAAAAAAAAACACTTGAGAAAAAAAATTCCATTTAGAAGTAGGTTACAAATATAAATGTTAACCCAAGAAAAATAAGGATACTTTCGTTTCCTTAATTTCTGTTTTTGCTCATAATTCTTTCTGGCTATTTAAAAACAGTAGAAAATGGTACAGTGATTTTAGACTGTAATAAAATAAAATTATTTCATTAAGAATGTTTTTATAAATTATTTGCTTTTAGAACAAGAGTATTAGGTGAAAAAGTCTATTCTTTGGTCTACATTTTTCTTTTGAAAAATTATGTATGCATTAAAAAATCTATAATTTAGATAAAACCTTATCATTACTTACTAGTTTTCGAGGAGTTTGTCTATATTTATAACAACTTGATACACTCAGACTACCAGGTCAGAGAGTAGGTGGCAAGATTGCTGTAAAACATAAAACCATTATTACACTTTTAGTTTTGTGCTTGGCTTTAAATATATGATTTCATTACAATATAATTTATTTGAATAATGTTTTAAGCAGAAAAGTCTCAGTAATAATATCATAGTTTTACCCGGGAGCCTGCACTGAAACAAAATGGCACATATTTGTTCCTGCATTACTCGGCAGTATGATGGATGATGGCAATTACTGGAAAGAACAATATTAGTTTTACAGTTATTGTTATTAACTTAAAGTGCTAAGAATAAAATCCCATATTTCACTAGATACTCCAATCACCGCCAAAATATGTGACAGAGGAACATTTTATAATCCCTGTATTTTACACTGGCTGCACAACTAGAAATTGGCAGAGTCAAATCATTTATATCTCCTTATTACCAGCTTGCAGAAGCCATTGAGAATATGGAGCTAGTGATGGATATTTTTGTGGCAGATGTTGTTTCATTCTCTTCCACTGTATTAAATTTACCATACATTGGTTCCTCTGCAGTTTATTAAAGTTTCACAAAAAGATTAGCAGTAGAATAACAAAGCATATAACTTGCTTACCCTTGTTCCCCACTGACAAAAAAATGTTTATTTAATAAATTATGAATATCATAAATATGGAATATATATGTAGTCAATAAATATTTAAGGAGGCAATCTGAGTAAAGCATTTTCCTAAATTCCAGATATTTAGAGAAATTATTACAAAATATTCCTTTTTTATAAATAAGGTACAATGTGCTGTTTTTTTATGTTTCTTTCCCTCAGAAATAACATTTTGAAATCTTAATTCCCAAGATGTTAGTATTAAGAGGTGAAGCTTATAGGAGGTAGTTAGGTTATGAGGATGGAGGCCAGATGAATGGAATCAGTGCTCTTATAAAAGAAGTCCCAGAGAGCTTTCTCCACTCAGTCATACAAGGTTGAAGAGAAGAGGCTATCCCTGAATAGGGCTAGTAGCTCCCAATAAATCTGTGGCATGTTAATCTCGGACTTCCCAACATCTGGAAATGTGAAGAATAAATTTCTGTTGTTCATAAACAGTTACAGTGGCAGAACTGTACTAGGATAATACTTAAATAAAATTATGTTAGCTGTATACTTCAGGTAAAAGAAAATTCTGTTTTATATTGGCTTTATTTGATTTGATTGATCAAGAAGGATACATTGTAAGAGACATGCAAGATCTCTGGGACCAAAAGCATGCTATTCAAATAATGCTGTTGTATAATTTAAAATAGCTGGATACTAAAAAGTAAAATTAAAGAACTGTCATTAAATCTTAGTAAGAAAAATATACACAGAGATATAAAATCCACATAAAGGTAAGTCTTTTAAGTTTTGGTTCCCCTGAAAGTATATCCTGAGTTGAAGGCTTATGTACCGTTAACTTAAGAAGTAATTTTAGTAAGCTGGAGTAATTAATAGATCAGTGAAAGCACAAGGGGAAAAGCCAATTAATATGTATTTGATGTTGGTTGCCAGAAATTTGGAAGATCCTGATCACATGTGGCTAAGAACTGCCAGGTGGAAGATATACGGGAGAAGGATTGCCTGTTGACTCCCACTTCACACTGGCTCCATTGCTGGGTTTCTGGTTCCATACACCACTACCACCAGTTTCTTGCCATCTTTCAGGTAGCAATGCCAGAAGATCTCCTGGGAAGAAAGAGAGAACTTCTTGGTGAAGGCCAAAACAAAGAAAGACACTGTCAGGTTATACTGTGAGAAGCTGATCTATACTGTGAGAAGCTGCAGCAGAGGCTGAGAAGTTCTGAAATGGTACCTAAGAGGGCTCTAATACTGTAGTTTGCTTTCTTTAGGAATATGCGGTATTAATATGAGGATTTTGGTAATAATAATGATTAATTATGTATGTATGTATGTGCCATTTCTAAAAATGGTACAAAATCTGTGAACCATTTTATTGGGATCAAAATATTTTTTAAGCCCATTTATTTTTCCCCCCTCTCATTATTTTACCATAGAAACATAGCACAGCACAGTGTTTTTACCTTAAGTTCCAATTTTTATGAGTTATTCCTAATTTTATTATTAAAGTTATATAAAATATGGGCATTATACAAGATATTTTCTGGTTTATAAAAACTACTGTATTTTATGTTATAGAAAGGCAGACTTTTAGAACGACTCAGAGCATTCATTCTGGAGTAGACTCTTTGTTTAAGTCTCAGTCTATTAATTATGATGTGGCTTTGGAAAATTTACTTAACTTCCCCTTATCTTATTTTCTTGAGCTATAAAATGAGAGAAATAAAGGTTAATGCTGCATAGAATTGTTATGAGGATTAAGTGAGTTTATAAAGTAATCCATATAGAACAACGTCTGGAATGAAGTTTGTTTAATTTAAATATTGTTCATAATTTTGATTCATTTCTGGATTCCTCTTCATATGAAAACCATTTTCCACATTCATTTTCAGCAACTTCAACATATAAGTTTTAAGATAGTATTAAAAATATTTATAATAGAAAATATTTTGGATGATTTGAGGCTATTATGGCTTTTATTGAGATTTTCATCTGAAAATGATCAGGAGAGTGAAATCAGACAATAAGTGACAAGTAATAATTAGAAAATACAGCATCTGAGAAGAGACTACATATGTCAGCATAAATACCTTCTTATAGAATAGCTTTTTAGATGAGATAATGGTAGTCTTTATATTCTGAAAAAAGAGAATTATATTTTTCTTCAGTCTACTTTCAACAATTCATCATGAATTATAATCATGAATTATAATCAGCCAGTCCAAACTGCCCTCTACCTCCCTTTCCTCTACTCTAGAGTGTGAAAAGTTACTTTTATGCTAGACATTTTCCACACAGATGTAACTTGTAAAAATATTTCTGAGCTTTGAATTATAGGTACATTTTTACCCTTCTAGATAAAACATTGAAGTCTTACAATAAAAGGACTTTTATTGCTTCCTTTCTTCCAATCTAGAATGGAGACATAAGGTTAAGAGGTTGGAATGGCCATCTTGCAGCCATGAAGACAAAAGTTGAAGACAGTTTTTAGAAGAACTAAATGCCTATCTTCATGTTTCCTATAAAATGAGAAAGACAAATGTCATCTTTATTTTAAGTTACTGTTTGTGAAGGTCTACATCATAGAGTTCACTTTTAGATCTAGGTATAAATAAATGTCTTTTCTATATCTTTTCTGTTTATACTTATTAATACACTAGATGATAGGAAAGAATCATTTTTGGCAAAGTCCTCAATTCTCATGAAAAACAAAATAAAAATAGAATAGTAAGGCATCTGGCTGTTTTTAATTTTCATCAGCTTTAGATACTTATTGCATATTAACCGAGCAGAGAGAAGAGCATTAGAATAGAATTTGAGGATTTGATGATTTCTGAACATTTATCATACAACTTTTCATGAACATTTTATATCTGCTTCTTGAGAAAATAGAAAATTATCATGTTTCATTGTGAAATCACTCATGATTTATCTCTGCAACTAAAATGTAAGCCACTTAGAAACTGATAAAATATTTTCCCTGTAGATTGAGTGTAGATTAGGATTTTGAACAAAGTTGTTGTTCAATAAATTATTAATGAGTGAATACTTTAAATGAATATACTTAATTGATCGATATTTTATCTGTATGAAAAACAATTAGTAAAATACTCACAATGTATGCTTATAATAAACATGTATGAAGTCATAAATATGTACATTGCACTCTTACTGCCCAAGCAGGATATAATGCTACCAAGTAAATCCAATGGTATTATTCAACATATGCTTATAAAAATGAAACTGAGATTTTTGTCTGATTGGGATATTAAGATGGCAGAAATATGGGCTGGGGTTGTGGCTTAGTGGTAGAGAGCTTGCCTAGTGCATGTGAGGCACTGGGTTCGATTCTTAGTACCACATAGAAATAAAATGGGGATATTTTGTGTGCCTATAACCAGAGAAAATATTTTTTTAAAAAAGATGGCAGAAATATGTGGAATGATTTCAGACAATTTTATGTATTATTCAGTGATCAACTGATATCAGATTATCTAGTCAAGAGAGTCTCAAAAAATGAATAAAGATTTTATGTACAACTTAACTATATTTTCAATTTTTGTCCTGTAGAGTTTTATGATCAGTATAAATATACTCATTATTTAAAAAAAGTATTCAGGTCTGGAGATGTAGCTCAGTGGTAGAATGCTTATCTAGCGTTTGCAAAACCTTAGATTCAATCTCCAGCAGAGAGAGAGAGAAAGAGAGAGACAGAGACAGAGAGAGGCAGACTTGCAAATAATCAACCTGAAAGGGAAAAACAAATCCGTGGTTCAATAAGATTTTTGTTTTCATTTTACTCAGAATTAAGTTTTGGTCCTCTAAGACTTGATACTTACACGATTTTGCATGGTAGACACTTTAAGCAACACAAATTTATTTTTATATGCACATTTTGTAAAATCATGCAACTCCTGTGAACTTATCATTATAATATGTGCATAATCATCACGAGAGTGACAATCTTTATGACCAAAGACAATAGATTTTGAGAAAGTCTAAGATAATGTGTGCCATAGACAATTTGACTTCTGCTATATGAAGCACTAAATTCACACAAAATGCTTTTTGTATGCGTTAAATGTGTATATTTAAAATACCTATGAAAGTTTCAATTTCTCATAAAGTTATCCATTTCTATTCTCTAAAATAGCTTTGAAAAAATGAAATATAGTTTTCTATCTTCATTCCATTCAACTGACTTAAAAATTATTGTCTTTTTAGAGTGGTAGAAAAGATTAGATAACAAAAATATTTCTCATCAGTAACTTGCATTTACTTATTAGGAAATTAAAGCTCAAATTGCAGTGGTTCAGTGCTGTCTTTTATCATGGTTCAATTTAAAGTAAAATTTATAATACATCTCTCATCTAAAATGTTTTGGCATAAAATACATTTCTTATATTTTTAGTTGGTGGAATTAGTTAAACTTCTCCGCTTGTTCACCTCTGTTGCTTATTTGTATCTTATTCTATAAATCTGTATCACAGGACAGTTAGTGACCTCAGACCATTATACACAATTTTAGGAGTTTTCCTATGTTGTTAACCTAATATATTATCATTAAGAGTATCAAACTGGAACCAAAAAACAATTGAGCTAGCTGTTTTCAGTGGGATCTTTTAACTTATATTTTATACTTAGTCCCTAAAGAATATACTTCAGAATCATAATAGCAAGTATGCATTTATTGCTACTCTAAATCAATTGCTAATTAATTCCACAAGGTACAGATGGATTTCTTCTTAAGACAAGTTTACTAGTTATAAGTTACAAACTTCTCTGGTGTCTATAGCAATCTTTTTCTACATATTTTTCTCTCTTCTTATTCTCCTAAGGCTTGATACCATATTCTATGTAAAATTAAAGAGTACTAAGTTATTTTAGTTAAAAATCAATAATATTAAGAACAGAAAATATGTTTAGGACTTTTTAATGCACAAATATTGTTTTTTGGGGTACTTTTTTGTTATATGTCAATGGTAGGTGAATAATTACAACATATATTGGTTAAGTTATTACTTATTTGCACAAAAAGAAAGTCTTAAACAAAAATTATGATTTGCAAAATAAAATGAAATTAGGTATTTCTTACTTTACAAATCATATTTATATTTCTTATTGAATTAGGGTCCTTACTGCTAGTTATTAAGTCCTAAAATTCTTAAAATTTTTCATTTTTTATTCATGGCTCAACTCCCACATAGTTCATTTACCATCAATGTAAATGGATAATAAAATGAAAACTCTTAACATTTATGATTTTAATATCAAAGGCTATTTTGAAGTGCTTTAATAATAAAGAATGACCAAGAATTGCTAAAGGTTGACATTCTGTTGATTTTTAATCTTTAATTTGTTTGATAACTTGAGAATTTGCTTAAACATTTAGTGAAAGATATTTGTTTCCTTGCTTTTAATATTCACATGCTCTTCTAAAGAAATGTTATCATCTTTTATTGTTATTTTTTAAAAAAACCTAAAATCATGAAAAACTAATGTAGCCATAACTAATTCTCATAATTCCATTTTGAATAAAATGCTTAATAAATATAGATGAATATCATTTGAATTCAATGTAAAAAGGGAAATAAAGTATGATATATTGGGACATATGATATTTAATTTATTTAATATTTTTGATTTTTAAATGATGGAGTTATATAGGAATGTTTCTCCCTTTATCACATCCTAATAATAGCACTATTCGTAATTTGTAGTGTATCTATTAAGGTACAAGTTTCTGTGGATACACAAGTATACATAGATGGATGTTGACAGAAATAAATGGTACATCTACTTTAATATTTTAAAAAAACATTGAAAAATTTTATACAAATATAATAATACTCCCAGGCACAGAGTTCTATGATTTTACAATAAATTCTATCCTTATTATTTTTAAACAAAAAGATTTATTATCATAAATACTAGTAATTCATGTTTTATCTAGTTTGCATCATTGTTTTCCAGAATTTTTCATAACAGAGTAAGCATCATTTTTATATAAACTTGAAATTTCATAATATTTATTATTTTTTTTCAGTGCAGATTATAATATAGTTAAGAAACTTCAAATTATTTATTCTCAGGGACCACATTTCTTCAAGAATGATTCAGTGCAGCACTAGTGATTACAAAACTGATTAAAACAGTATTTGAATGTTCTACTTATATTGTCTTTAGGTAACTCCTTGATAGAATACTAATCTACCTTGTTAGACTATTGAATTAAAGGAAGTTTTTTAATTATGAACTGAAAACTGGTCAAATATAAAAAATTAATTTACACCATCTAAATTTAAAGAGGGATTACAAAGTGGTTCCTCTATTCTTGTCCTTGAAGAGGTTTTTGTTCTTATACAGTCGGTAGATGGCAGGCTTGTACCACAAAATTCTGTTTTGAGTGCCTAATGCTTATTTGTTCTGGTAACATGAATACCCACTGATAGGATTTTTTTTGTTTCTGTGTAAAAGGAAATACAAGAAATACTTTAAATATTTTTTACAGTCAAATAAAATTATTTGTTGAGTGAATTTAAGAACTATATAACTTGAAGACATTTTTGTCAATTATTTGTCATTTTGTATTTTTTTAAAAAATTCTAACAGGAAATTAAAGTTCACAAATGCAGAAAAAGGAGCAAGATTTTACTGCAACTTTAAGGGTTAAAAATAAAATTAAGAAATTTTGGAGAAATGTAAATTATAAAAGCTAGTCTATATATACCCATGTAAATCCTTTAAAGGTACTATTTAAAACACATGAGAAGCAATTTTCTGTGAAGAAACTTTTCAAGAAGTTTGTATGTGTGTTATTACTGTTCATTCATTCACCTTAACAGTTCATACACACTGTAGTGGACTGAGGAAAAACCTTATATTATTTTTGTATCATATACTAATAGCACTTGGTCATGTAACACATCCTATCCCATGTCACTTACTGGCATGACAAAAAATCTGTCTATACAATTGCAGCATATATGGGAAACAACAAATCACAGCTGCCAAGATTAAATACCTCTCTAAAATGCTTGTTTAAAGTGAACATATTTCTCTTCAGAAAAATCTCATTTCATAGGAATGATATAAAAAGTACATTCAGTAATACTATCATGCACTAAATGTAACTCATGAATTATCATTATGTATTTGTTTTTTTTCATTTCCAAACCAAATGGGTTTTAAAGAAGGTTAGTGGATTCCTGAAGACATAGGCACAGACAGACAGATTTGTGTTGGACCATATTTCTATGCTCTAATACATAGAAATATTGTAATTATTCTAGTTCAAGGTTGTCATCCAAGAAGTTAGAAACATACTAGGAAATTCTCCCGAATATATATACTTATATATAGTATAAATTCTTCAGAATATATATAATATGTGTATACATATATACATACATACACTATAGAGTAAACCAGATATAGGATACTTGTTATTCATTTAGATACATGTGGGAACTCCATGTTCCCCTTTCATTTTTGCCTACGAAATCTGAGATGAGACACCACAGCTATCTCTGCGTAGAGTTTGAGGTAAAACCTACCTTTGTATTGAAGACTGAGCTAACAATCGTCAGAAAGAAAAGCAAAAGTGTTTCTATAACACTGTTGGATTTTTGTATTACCACTCTTGTTTGTTTGCTTGCTTAGTTTGTATGCTTTCCTAAAACTCAAACTGCTAGCTGGAAAAGTCTACATCCATTCTCAGCCTACAGCAATACTTGTGTAGTAATTATCTCTGCCCCGTATACACACAGGAATATTATTATCATTATGACTGTTGTTTTTGTTGATGTTTGCCTTTTAATGTAATTTCTTATTCATTTTTCTGGAAGTTAGAAAATATCATTTTTTCCATTAAAAAAACTTCCATCAATATTTTTTTCACCTAGCATCTAAAATACCTAAATTTTTTCCAGCTTATTTACTCTTTCAGTAATTACCACGGGTTTTTTGTTGTTGTTGTTGTTTTGTTTTTTTGTCCCTAACCAAGGACTGGGATCCCAAGAGATGGTCTCAGTCATTTCCTGACTCTCAATTCTTGGTATTGACATCACCTGGGAGCTTGATAAAAGTATGGAAGCACAGGCTCCACTTCAGATCTACTTAATCACCTGCACTTTAGGAAGAGATATAGACAATTCATATGTAAATTAAAGTTTGGCATCACCACTTCATAACACTTTGCAAAATGAAAATAAGAAGGTACAAGGAAAACGAAACCTTGGCTCACTTGGATTTCCTACAGTGTGTTAAGTGTCAGGCAAGGAAAGGGAGTGGAACAGAGATTGCTTTCCAGCTGTCCCCAGTTTGAGGGTAACACCATCAAATGCCAGCCACATTTTCAAAATGTCTGCTTTTTGGGGAAATGAAGTTTGTTGTACAATTTAGTAAATGTATATGAATAAAAAGACCCACTCTGAGATTACAACATTTCTTAGCTTGCAAGATGATAGTAGGATGCTCAGGTATTACAATCCTGGTTAACATCTTAGACAGAAACTTACTGATATGATTTAAAGTAACTTCTTTGGCTTGGGATACAGCTCAGTGGTAGAGCACACTCTCAGCATGCAGAACATTCTGAATTTGATTCCCCAGCACCGCCAAAAACAATAAAAAATCTCACCTTATAATGCAAAGTAAGAAGTTGTTATCATTCTTAATTTCAACTTCTATTTTCCTCCATTTACCCATCAAAATCCAAAGAATTATCTCATTGGAATTTCCCCCTTTCCATTGCTTTCCATTGTTCAACTTCTGTGATGGTTTTAGATGGTACTAAAAAAAAAATGGAAGTGTAATTAATGGTGTGAAATGGTTTGTATGGGAACATCATATCAAAAAATACAAGCAAGTAAATGAACTCATACAATTCAATTCTATGCTTCAATTTCAAATGAAGTATGCAAATATCTACTCTCTAAAACTCTGTAAAATGACTTTCTGAACTCTATTATCCTAGGTTTAATACTGTGATTATACTAGGTCATCATTTTCACATTGTCAGAAATTATATTATTTTGCAGTTATCTAATTGTTGTTTTATTTTCATTTTGATTATTTTATTCACTGTTATTATTTCAGCTTTGGCCTCAGACACATTCTTTCATATTAAAACTGCCTTTGATTAGCTTTCACCATTTTCAGACACAACATGATGATGAGGTTTCAATGTATCCTTCTATGTTATGGTCTATTTCTTTGTTATAATTTGAGTGTCAAAGTTGCTGTTAATTTAATGACTATTATTATCAATTATTTCAGCATGTAAGTTGTTTTCAAGGGAATTTAAGTCAACAAACATGTACTTAAGAACTACTAGGGAAAAGAAGCTATTCAAAAAGTTATAAGATTTTTAATGTTTGATCTGGAAGACCTGCACAGATGTTACATAAAAACCATATTATTAATGAAACAAGGACCTGATTCCAGTTAGGTTACTTGACATTCTCAAGGTCTCATAGCAATTTCAAATGAGATAAGCCTGAAACTATTGGTCAACTTTAGCTTTAGTCTTTGTTTTTTAACATTGAAATCAACCAAGCTATTTCTAGCCCCCACTTCTTTAACTAGGATAATCAAAATGACTTTAATGAAACCCTGTCAACCAAATATCACATTATGCATAATAACATGTATCTCGAAGGTTATATCAAATAGGAAGATGAATCTGGAAAGCTAAGAGAATTAGAGGTCATGGCTTGATGTAAAATTACCATGGAAACAGCTTTCATGGCCAATTTGTGGGGAGATGTCAAAAGGCAATAACCTGTGACTTCTTCTTTCCAAAGCCGTGTCTATGAAGGTTACAGGTTCTGTATCTGCTTTCATGATGACATTTGTCTATGTTTTTGTAGGTTTCTATTCTGACAAGCACAAAACCCTGCACCAAGTTGAACCTGTCCTTTGTGATGAGGCTGTTGAACAGAACAGCAGCATAGCAGTCTGTCTATTCTTGCTCCAATATCAGCTAAATGCCAACTCTGATCCCTTTGAGATGGTGAACAGGCTGAACCCAGGGAAAGTGTCATCCCTCAGTATCCAAACTTCTTCAGAGAATCATGTGGTGAAACTTTTTGATTAAGGTCCTGTTCTCAGTGCATGATACCATTTTTCTATAACCTAAAAGGTATCTATCTCTCCATCTAAAAGTTTATTTATCGATAGGTAAAAAATAATTAAAGTTATATTTCCAAATCATAAAACAAAAAAATGATGCAGCTTTGCAATAAAGCTGTGAGCTTTCCTTGATATTATGCAAATTAGAAATATGTCAAAGAAATCCTTATTTTTTATAGTGTCAGATTATGGTTTACTATAAAATAATTATATCTATGTCTTACCTAATGAATAAAATAATCAGTTATATAAAAAAACCTGATGTCTAGTCATTTCAAGTCATAATTTTTGGATGTTTTGTGACCTTACAAATACATAAATAAAAGTTTTTCTTCAATTAATTATTTATGTATACATGTATACATTTTCTATGAAAAATTATTTATATATGCAGTTTCCAAAAGTCTCTAGCATTCAGTCTTACAGACGCACAGTAAACCATGTAACCTTGAAAAGAGACTCACGTAATAAGAATAGCCAAAATTATGTTTTATTCAAATATACTGATAAATTAAGCAATAATATATTACAAAGTATCATTGCAATGCTTATCATGGGATCATTTCTTATTTTTCAGTAATTAAAAATTATTATAAGTACCTCTATATAAACTTTTAAGTTTTCATTCTAATGTGGTTCTACTTTTCTAGTTTGGCAATAGATAGTTTTTATTCAGGAGGATATTTTAAATAATATTAATCAGAAAATACAGAGTTTTATAAGAACTTGGAATGTTCAGTGTTGTTTGTCCCACGTGATGTTTGCCTTTCTATGAAAAGGAATATGTAATTTTCCAGTAAGATGTTAAATTTTTCTCTTAGTGTTTTCAACTTAGTGTTGTCTAAGTGGGAAATCTGGTAAAGTTTTCATCTTCAATTATTTAGAATTTTTTTAAAAAATTGAAGTACTTAAGAACTTGAAAATATTGATTCTTTTTAAAAAATTTGTAAAATATGATATTCCATAGTTAATTGTTATTACTTTTTACACTTGTCAATAATAATAGTGATGTCAGGAGAATTTCATCTGATTCTTCCAGACACATATCCTTAATAAATCCTAAACAACATTTCTATTTTTAAAAGGAAAATTCTTTTTTCCCATAGAAGAAAGAAGTATATTTTGGCCTAAAATAGTCAAGAATTCATAATAGAGCAATATCTAATCTAAAATTATATCAGTTGGAATTTTGTTACATTTGAAGTAAATATTTAAATTATAATACAATCAAAGAGAAAGAAGAAATTAGTTAAAATTAATAATGAGAGTATAAATTTTTTTCACTTAGTTAATGTAGCTTTGAAAGAATTATTACAATTTCTGCTTCACGTACTTGATAAGATCCATTGAAGAGCATTATATGTTCTATAAAAGAGTCTTTTGTGAGAAAATAGTTTTTCTTTGCCCATATTAATTATCCTTGGAGGTATCTGAGTAGAAATTCATTTTGAAAACAGTTTTACTCAGTGTGTATATAAGAGTACTTAATAAAGCCTTTTATATTTTATAAAAGTTATCATTTTGTAAAAGTTATGCAAATACATTTAATTTATAAAATGACCATATGTAACACACACACACATGCTCACACACACAGGTGCTGATCTTGAGCTACAGTTAAGATACAGTTGAGCTACAGTTAAGATATCTAATGACATCTTAATGCCATCTGATATCTATAAAATAGCTTTTTCATCAGTGTTACCTCTGCGCTTAGTTAAGGGATATTTTTAGCTGTGTCATTGTGTCATTCAAGGCTCTTTTGGTAAAGTTATTTACCAAATAAAACTACATTATATCTTTTAGACAAATCCTAGGGATGAATGTTGGGACTAGCTAATCATACCTGCAAAAAACAGATTGAGTCCACCTATGTAAGAGGTTAGGAATATTTATAGGTCTCTAAAAACAACCTCAATTTCATTCAGGGTAAACTGACTCTAGCAGAGTTTTATGGTAGTTATCAGGCACTGCTGCATAAGAACATTCCCCTTTTAACCTCTCTGCTTTGATAGAACTGACACAAGTGTACACCTCAAGTTATAGTAAAAGAACCATATTGTCTTTCCTTTGAAATCCTCACGTATGACCGTGCTTTGGTTACACTTTCCTGTCAGATGTTTAAGGACAAATGGATGATTCCTACACTGGCCAAAAATTAACATCTTTCCTTTCTACTCTTAAGGGCAGGCATGACTACTCAGGAGTTAACATAAGAAGAGTCCTGGCTCTTTTAACTTTTTCTTCTATCAGTTGTGCCAACTCTCAGAATAGGTCAGGGTACTGTTGACCACTGTGGCTTCCCGTGGAAGCATCAGGGATATTTCTCACTCCAATGACCCTTCTTATTTTCAGAATGTACACTGACTGGTTTTCTATTCTCTAGAGTTCCCATAATCCCCCTGATTTGGAGATTAGCTCTAAATCTCTTATAAATTTAAGAAACAGTGCTAATGATAAGAAAAAAGCTTATTATCTGGTGTACAAATGTATCTCACTTATATAATAATAAAACATTTAGTCAAAGCACACAGATATAAGCCAGGTTTTTAAATGGCAGTATGGCTATTTTATGTCTGAATCAATGTATTAAAAAAAGAGCACTCATTAGTTATCTTGCCTATATTAAATCTAGATAGCTTTTATTATACAAACTTTTACATAACATTTAGACAAAGCCCTACAAACATTTAGTCTTCAGATGTATACATCTTTAGTGATATATATTTAGGATGTCAATTATACTCTAATATGCTAGAACAATAATTGTTTATTTCATAAGTTATAATCATTTAAAAGAGTTTAAAATATTTTAGGCATTTAAACCAATCCTAATTTTTAAGACTTAGTTTCCCTAAATAATTAAAACCTAAATGATACAAGAAATTATCTTCAAAACTAAGAGCAGATCAATGTTTTAAGGAACCCTTGTTGTTTAAACACACAGAGAATTACATTCTGGTTTTATATCAGAGCATTGAATTTTGACCTTAGAAAAACTCATAAATGATTTTGACTGTGTTTATTATAGCCAGCTTAATCACATACCCAACCTTTTTGAGATGTACCTTCCACAAATCTTTTGTTACTTATTAAGAATATTATGCTTAGTGAAGTAAGCCAATCCCAAAAAACCAAATGCCAAATGTTCTCTCTCATTAGTGGATGAGGATACATAAGAGGGATGGGAACGAGAAACATAGGAGAAATGCAGGAACTCTGGATGCAGTAGGGGGGAGGGGGGAGGAAGGAAAGGGAAATGGGTATAGTAATGATGATTGATCGAATGGGTCATTACTACCCCTGGTGCATGTATGAAGACACAAATAGTGTGACTCTATCTGGTTTGCAACCAGAGAAATGGAAAAACTGAGCTCTTTTATGTACTATGACTTGAAACGCATTTAAATAAAATAATTAAATAAAAAAAGACACTCTATAATTTGTTTATAATTTCTTAGTTTTTAATTTCTTTTTTATCTTGAACTTTTGGACAAAGTATCATGGTACCATACAAAACTCTCTTTGTCTTTCTCTCTCTCTCTCTCTGGACATATATATATCCAGAAACGTTCTCTTTTCATAAATATATTTTTATTTTTTTTATAACTTTTTACATCTCCCTTTTTAAGTTGTTGATTCTTTCTTAAGTTTACATTTTGAAACAATCCTTAAAATTTTTTGTATTTAGAAAGATTACAATTTTTTCAATGAGATGAAATACTTTAATCTTTGTGTTTTTTCTCAATACACTACAAACTAAAAACCCATGGGTTTTCTTTTTGCAGGCTCAGAAGCAAAACAATTTATAAAAACATGTTTTATAATAGTCCCAAACATATATATGCTGTCACATAGAATTTAACAAGCCAAGAGTACTTGACTTTATATGCAGAGGTAATGTTTTAGTATTTTACCTTGCAAATTAATCAGATGTATTTCCTAACAAACACATTTACAAATGCTTATCCCATTTATATTAAACCTAACATATCCATGAAAACCAAGATAACAGCAGAGTTAACATTCTGTCATTTTCCTGTCAAAGAAAAATCATTAAAGCTCTCTTGATTGGTTGACCACCTAGGAAAAAAATGTGGGTTAGTAATTTTAAAGACACATTTACTTTTATCATTTTAACTAATTTAAATTGAGATTTTGTGTTAAAAATTTAAGTCATGTGAAGTAAAAGCCATTTGGATCCTTTTTACCATTTATGAGTGCTCATCCATATGCCAATTTTGATGTCATGTAAATTATATATGGACACAAGAATGAATATATATAGACACCACATACAATATACAGGTATGCACAAAAATACATAAAAAAATGATAGGAAACATAGATATTATAGCTTTTTACCAGTTATCAGACCCCTACAGGCAGGAGAAAAAAGAGCTACAGATATTTATTACAGAGTGTCTGTCAGATTTAACACTTCAGAAATTAAATAGAGTCTGTCACAGATCTTCACACTATGACTCAGACATGGAGAGGTACTGTACAGTTGGGGAGGTAAGGAGAAGACCCTGTCAGTCATGATGGATCTAGGAAGCATTCTCTTTACCCTAATGGACAGTAGAGTTCAGAAATCTTGCAATCACTGATCTTTAAGCTCCACTAAGTTATGTGAGTTCCTAGTTAACTTAAGTTCCTAAGTTAAGTTCCTAGTCAGGAACTCACAATTACCAGTGGGCAAGATCTGTTTGCCAAAAAGACTGAAAAATAGAAACCCCAGCTTCTTGCCCAATAAAGGCTGGAAATGACCAGATTCCAAATAACAACACCTTTTCAATTTCACCAGAGTGTTCCCTCACCAGAAACTGTCAACTATATCTGTCAACTGTCAACTGTCCTCAATGTATCCTCCAGTCACTGAGAAAGTAAGTTATAAAATAAAATTTGTTCAAAACAATCAAATAAAACCATGCCCTGAACACCAAAAGTTACAGGACCAGGAACTATTGTAGACATGAGGGAGCCAAGGCAATTCTCTCTCATTGGTTCTTGTGATAAAGGCAGAAAGATTTCAGAAATGTTGCTCAGAGTACCAGGCATAATTTTATTAGAAAGAATAGACAAAGGAAAAAGGGGATACTCTCAAGGGAGAGAATGGGTCCTTTCATAGAAAGATAGCACACTATTTCTGTCCTCCAGTTTCATTGGTGGTATAAGGAAAAGTTTCCAATGAGTCCCAGCCAGATCCCCCCTCTTGATTTTTGACCTATAGCAGGATTGCATCAGACTTCCAAATCTCCACAGTATATGGTAATGTCCAAGGCAACTCTAGGTTACTCTTGTCCATGCTGGCAGACTTTAATTGGAATTTGTTTCTACAGAGTTTATAATTAGCGAGGATTATCCATATGTCACTAAATTCTGGAATCTGGTGTGTAAATGTAACAAAAATCCCCCACATCCAGGTTAATTTGTGTTTTTTCTTATCAGCATTTTGGACCTTGAAGAAAATGGGTTGTTTGCTGAGCATACCCTGGCTTATTGACTTAAGCCGGAGAGCACTGCAGATAAATTGCTTTTTAAAAGAAATCACGTAAGAGTGAGCACAGTAGGCTCAATTTATAGAACTATCGCCTTAACATCATGTTCCCACTGTTCTTATCTGTCTGTTACTTAGCAAGGCCATACTGGCATTCAAAACCAAGCAAACAATCAAAACAATCACATTAGGCAAGTTCAGGAAACTGATTCTTTTAATCTGTAAAATAGTACATAAAGTTACTATTTATGGTATATAAAATTAAAGTTACTATCATTATTTTAGAGTAACCAAGTGGTGAAAAACGATATTTCTTGCAAAGATATCTCAACTAATAAATGAAGAAGGAATACTGAAAATAATAAATGCTACTGTTTCAAACTTATTTTAGTGCAAATTGACAAGATTTTTTTTTTCCTTTGCTAACATTACAGGAAAATAGACAACTACATTATGTGACTTCTTATAGAAATGCACAACAGTACTGAAGACTTCTGGCAAAAAAAGAGAAAATAATAAAAGTTAAATAGTATTTTTATCAGGTCAGTCTAACCATTTTTTAGAAAATCTGAAAGAGATACTTGTTAAATGACAACAAAGCAAAACTAAATTGAGATATCATCTCACCCCAGTTAGAATGGCCATCATAAAAATAAAGTGATAATAATAAATACTAATGAGGTTGTAGAGAATGAAGATCTCTCACACACTGTTGGTGCAAATGTAAATTAGTACTACTATCATGGAGAATGATACAGAGGCTCCTAAAAAAAAATAATAAAATAGATCTTCCATATGTTCCAGCTATCCTGTTATGGGTATACATACAAAGGAAATGAGATCAGCATCCCAGAGATAACTACACATCTATGACCATATTTACTGTGGTACTGTCCATCATAGCTAAGAAAAGGATTCATCAAGGGATGAATGGACACAGAAAATGTACCATATGTACACAATGGAATATTTGTCAGACATAAAGTTGACTGAAATCCTGTAATTTGCAGAAAAGTTAATGAAATTGGAAGATATTATTTTATGAGAAACAAGACACAAAGACATAGATGACAAATACCTTATGTTTTCTCTCATAGGTGGAAGTTAAACACACACACACACACACACACACATACACACACACACAGTCATCCTAAAGAATGATTAGAGGTTAGAAAGGGGTTGAGTGAGAATGAATAAAAGGAGATTGGATTTGATCAGTCTGTGCACACACATTGAATTTTCATATTGAACCCCATTTATATGTATAACTAAGAAGTTAATCAAAAATAAAAGAAAAAAGGAAGGAAAAACATTAATCAATTATAGTGGTATGAACTTAATTTGTTTCCCAATTCAAATAAACAAGATAGTTTAATTTAAAGGAAAATTTCCTCATGATCTTTGTGGATATGTGAATTTTGTTTAAATCCTCATTTGATTAAATCAGTGATTTAAAAAAAAACACTCTTTGAAAACCATGGCAATACTACAGTATGAATGCATATTTTGTGATAAATCTTTGTGATACTGTGGAGTTATTGTTAAGTTTGCTAGGTGTCATAACAGCATTGGAAGTTATATAAAAAGCAAAAGGTACATTCACTCAAACTTTGTACTGAAGTATTGGTAGGAAAAATGAAAATATACACACTATTGGATTTGAAATAATTCATTAACACAGGAAGAGAAGTTTTAAATGATCTAATAAAAAGGATAAAAAAAGGAATGGAGAGCAAATCATCAAGAAAACATTGTGGATGATTCAAATATAACAAAACAAGCAAAATATTACTTGCTGTTGAAGTTTGGGTGATGTCTACTTGAAAAGTTGTGTTGGTTTAATTATTGTATCTAAAATTATCCATGATATAAAGTAAAATAAAGTATCAACAAGTCAAACAACAACAACAACAGCAAAATTTAAGCCTCAACTATAGAAATCATGTTATAATTGGAATTGAACCCATCTTTTAGTATTTTTTATACTTAGGGTTTTTAGACTATATTCAGGTTTGGTAATAACTTAAAATAAAATAGCAAGCCTTCACTATGTTCTGTTAAGTTAAAAATTTTAATTTGAGACAATTTTAGATTCACATGCTGTTGTGAGAATAGTACACAGATCCTATTTACCCTTTACTCAGTTTTTCTCAATGGTAATGCATTGCAAACCTGTAGTGAAATATAATAATAAGGATATTAGCATTAATACAGAAAAGGCATATTTCTGCCCCCACCAGGATATCAGGATCCCTCTTGATTCTCTTTTATAGCTACCCATCCCTATTCTCATCCTGAAGTCCTGCAACCACCAATTGTTCTTAAATTCTGTAATATCAATATACATATTACATATGTATTAATAACATATATATTAATGAAATATAGATTATATATAAATGATGTAAATTTGTCACTTCAAGAATGTTATGTAAATGGCATAATACACTTAAATTTTAGGGGTTATTTTTACTTAGCATAATCCCCTAGACATTTATCCAGATGGATGTATTTCTGAGTTGGCCTTTCTTTTCTTTCAACACTTGAAAATGTGTTGTGCCACTTGCATATGACCTTCATGAGAAATATACTACCATTTAAATTACTTTCTTCCACAGGAAAGTTTATTTTTCTCCACTTCTTCCATCTCTCTCTTCCTCTTTTAATCTCCCTCTTCCTATCTCTCTGGCTTCAAGGTTTTTCTTTGTCTTTATTTTTAAAAAGTTTAATAGTGAACATGTCCTTGTATCCATTTCTTTGGATTTTTTTCTATTTGGAATTTGCAGAAATCTTTGAATCTGTAGTTCTGTGTGTTTTGATTAATTTTAAAAAAATCTTATCCTTTATTTCCTTGAGTATTTCTTCAACTGTATCACCTTTCCCCTCTCCTCAGACTCCAAAGCCATGAGTGATCAATTTAATAAAGTCCTACAGGTATTTGAGTCTCCCTTAATTTATTCCAGTATGGTTTTTTTTTTCTTTTCCTCACATTGTGTAATTTCTATTGCTCTGTCTTCTAGTTAACTGACTTTTCCTTATTCTCTCCATTCATTTAGTTTTACATTTGAATATTATGTATTTTAGTTTCAAAATTCCCATTTTAAAAAACATTTCTTCTATTTCCTTGCTGAGAATATCGTCATTTTTTCCAAGTGTGTCTGTATTTATTCATTAAAATATTTTTATCATGGCTGTTATAAAATCTTTGTTAGATAATTTTAACATCTTTTTGTGTAATGAAGAGTCTGACTATATGTTATGATGTTTGATTATTGAAAAATTTCATATTTCACTTTTTTTCCCCTTCTTCTTTATATCTGAAATCTGATAGGAAAGCTGAACCTTCCCTTCTTGGAAAGTAGTAGGATATTTAAAACACAAAAGCTTTTGTCACCACATAGTTGTCTTCACCTTGATCCCACCTTAGAAGCAAAAAAAATTTAGCCTTGCTCTCTCGAGCCATTTTCTTTGGGAGACTGGCCTACTCTCCTCATAAAGCTCTATTATGTAAATAATAAAACTTTTGCTATCTTCTTGGTATGTGTGTGACATCATTAGTCTTGATATCTGTGTTAGGTTTCCACTGCTATAGCAAAATATCTGAGATATTCAACTTAATCAGTGAAAAACATTATTTTCACTCATAGTTTCAGAGGTTTACTTCATGGTTCGTAGGCCTGTTGGTCTGGGCCTGTGTCAAGGAGTACACAATGGTAGGAGTGTGTGGTAAAGAAAGGCTCATCCCATGGTAGTGAGGAAGCAAAAAAAAAAATAAAAAAGCAGAGGAACCAATGTCCCAATACTGCCTTTTAAGGACATGCCCCCAGTGACCTAACTTCCACTAGGCCCCACCTCCTAAAAGGTTCCAGCACCTCCCAATAACACTACAGATTGAAGGTCGAGGTTTAACACATGAACCTTTGGGAGAACATCTCAGATCCAGACTGTAGGAATATCAAAGAGAAATTTTTCATGTAATTCCTTTCTATGCTGCTGCAAGTTAGCCATGAAATTGTCATCTCAGTGGTGGGATATGTAGCACAGTTCTCTGAGTGGACTTAGTCTTCCATCTTCTCCTTTGTTTTTTTGTTTTTGTTTTTGTTTTTTTGTTTTTAACTTGTAGTTCTCAAAAATAACTTAGAATGGTCTGGGAATGTAGTTTCTTAAGAAAAGGAGTAACTGATCAGAATAGCCTGGGCTCTGTTTTTATCCTCCCCAGGAATAGAACATCCTTCAATCTTGAATGATTCTTTTAACCTCTAGTATATAAAATCTAGATTGAACAACTTTCTGAGGTTGCTCAGCCATGGTGTGAGTGATTTGCTGTGGAGACTACATCCACCCAGACATCTTTCCTGAACTTTAACGGATTGGCTTGTCATGAATCCTAGATTTCTGTTGTCCCTTGTTGTCCATCTATCCTTGCATTCATAAAGCAACTTCATATAATTTTTGTATGTCTGAGTTTGTTTTCCCTGAAGTTCTGTAAGTAGTAGAAATTGTAACCCAGATACAGTGGACTGAAATGTAATCAGTACTCAGTGAACTTGCTTCACAGGATATTTTAATTTTCTTTTTCATTCAAATTGAGATCTTTTTGGTTCTTTATAATAAGTTATTTTTTACCATAAGCTGGACACTTTGTATATTATGCTATGAAATACCATATTTTTTAAATCTAAAAATAAAAAAGCAACACTAAATTTCAAAAGTAAGTGGATTATCATCTTCCTAGTTTCAGGAAAATGTTTCTGACCTAGACATTCTGAATTGTACAAAGAATTGAAACATTCATGACCACTTTGGTTGAAAGGTTCAAGGGCAGAAAGAGAAGTAGGAAAACTTTATTGTGTTGTTGAGAAGGGAAGTTTAAATGTATGCTCTTATTGGAAGGCAGGTTGTAGGTAGGTAAAGTAAAATTATGGTATATACTATAATTTATTTAGGAAGCTTATTTGACTTTAGTTGGAAGGCTGGATGGACAGAAAATTGGAAAGTTAGAAGTCTCTGGCCAAGTTCCTTCTGTTATGAGCAGATTGTGGAAGAGTTGTGTTTTGGCCTCCAGGAATAATTGCTGTAATCAGTTATATGGTCATATGTAGTTATATGGTCATATACAGTTTGGATATTTTCCTTTTGTGCTTCTGCTTCTCAGAACTAATTTAATTTAAGACACTATTCAAGTACACTTTTTTGGAAAAGTACTTGAATATATCTTATGACAATCTTAAAAGGTGCTAAAAATAATTAACTGAAGAAAGAATGAACCATTATATCATCAGAATGTCAAGCCAAGCCTGGTGGTACATCCCTATAATCCTAGCAGTTGAGGAGGGTAAGGCAGGAAGATCACAAGTTCAAAGCCAGCATTAGAAACTTAGGCCCTGTTTCAAAATAAAAAATAAAAAGGGCTGGGGAAGTAGATTAGTGGTTGAGTGCCCCTGGACTCAATCCCTAGTACCAAAAACAGAAAAAAGTAAAAAAAGAGATTTGCCCAGAATGTCAGTACATATTGAAACTAGTCATATAAATGCTTAAATAAATGTGCTAAATTTGAATTAAAAATAAAAATAACTCATTGAAAATATTATGTATTATAAAATATTAATAATAATTTTGTCAAAATATGATATCTTATACATAAAAACGTAGAAAAAAAGTAGAAAGAATAGAAGCTGTAATAAAAGAAATAGGTGCTATTTTTTTAATTGGAAGGAGCTAAAATATACTTATTCATTTTAATGTTGCTAATTAGATAAATGTTCTGCAGTGAAAAGCATTAAAATAAGCTACCTTATCTCTAAGTAGATTAAAAATTCAATGTACCTAATTCATCAAAGAAAAAAGGATTCTAGCATGCAAACAAATAAGAAACAGCTTACATTTCAAAAGTCATCCAAAAAATAATAAAAGGAATAAAAAATAAATAAAATCAATTCACAAAGGCAAGTTCGATCATTAATTAATATGAGAAAACACTCTTATTCTATAATTTAGATTTTATTTTATATGATATATAAGAGAACACTACTTATTTATTTAAAGATAAACTTGTCTTAAAGGATAATTTCCAAGGAATTAAAAGTATTTTATGTAGATATTAACTAACTTGCTTAAGATTTTTTATTTAATTCATTAGGGAAAGAATCAGTAAGATGTTTACAATCAGTTCATAGGAGAATCTAAAGAAAAGACATATATTTAAATCAGAAAGATTTTGGTGCATTTTTTAAAAGAAAAACTATACATTTTTAAATCCTGCTTCTTTTAGATTGGGCAAGGGGAGTCAGTTGAATTTCAAACTGAGAAAATTTATTTACATGTTTATAGACATTTATTTTTCAAGCCTATCAGTTATTTACAATTTAAGGAGTTTTAAAGTATCTAGATCAATGAAAAAGCATAGTTCCCCATAGGATCACAGACAGATAACCCCTGTAGGGCTGTGCTCTGACAAATCCATAGTTTTCCCCAGAAGCACAATTATTTTCCTACACTGTTGAGCAACTTATGAAAAAACTATAATAAAAGCAATATTTACTTAACATTACTCTATGTAGTTTCTTAAGTGATTCTTATATATTAGCTACTTGATTCTTATAGTGATTGTTTTTTGGAGGTAGGATAAGGTGCTAAATTTTAGCATATTCTAATATTGAGCCTAATACATATAAAAATGTTAATGGCAATAAATGTAGAACTAGAGATTTAGAGTGAAATGAGATCTACAGATATATGTTTTAGAGTGGTTTTCAGTGGTCCTTTTATTTTGGAAATTTTACTTTGAACATCTGTCTTTGGTACCTATCTGAACTGTGTCAATGAACCAGCAATGAAATTAGTCCAGCCCTAGAGAGTGGGGAAGCCTCCCAGTGGAAATCATGCTGCTGAGGCTTGTTACTATACATTTAAGTATCAACTTTTTCATCTTCTTTTATGCCATTGACATACAAGGAAGCACACTTAGGCAAAGAGCAACTTAAAACACTATTCTCTGTTTTTAAAACTATATGCCTATTTTTTTTGCTCTTTTTAGATATAAAAAGTGTATTCTGACATATTATACATACATGTAGTATAACTTATTCTAATTAGGATCCCATTCCAGTACACACATATTTTGATGTTTTTTTCTACTTTCCATATTGAGAAATTACCTTTTGCCATGTATGACCAAAAGTAATTAAACACTTTTTCCATGGCAGTTCTTAAAGTTCTCAGATCCTATTTGAAGAAAACATAAAGATTACTGCATTTGACAATGATTAATTTTACCAGAGTCCTGTGCCTCCTAAACAGTGTGATTAATCCCACACCCCACATTCTGTTTCTTTACCTTCCTCTCCAGCCTTCTCTGTACTTGGAAATGGCTTAGTACAAAGAATCATCATTTCCTTTATGACTTAGATAACATCCACAAATGACCCCTTTGACAAAGCCAGGTATAGACTCAAGATTTCCATTTGTGTTCTCATAAATGATTAGCTTAACAGTTTGTACCCTACTCCTGAAACTACCTAAATACTGAGAGATTGAATGTACAAATAGACAATGGTCAGATACATAAAATAGGTTATATATAAAATACATTTCTGAGCAACATTCTATAGCAACTAGTCCAGGAAGCAAGTCTACTATTTATAGTAACTAGTCCAGGAGGCCAGTTTAGAATGTATAAACCATATTTGGGAGAAGTGAGACTATTTCTAGTAACCAGTTTAGGAAGCTAATGAATAATCCCTATAATACTAAGTCCCACACAACCTGGACTTGATTAATAACTATTACCCCTAACTATTACCACCACTTTCAACTTAGGACAAATTAAGAGAAAACCTAATATGTCCCTGTAACCTATCACATAGGATGTCCCACTTGTAGTTAGCCAGTATATAGCCTCCCTTGATAACAGCCACTAATTAGGATCTACCAGAAGCCTTCCCTTTTCTCCACATAAATCTTTTCACACTCTACCTGCCTTTAAGTGTCTTCCAAATTCAAGTGTTGATTGGTGGCTGACTCATTTTGAACAACAAGTTCTGGATACATTGCCTCCCCCCCCCCTTTTTTTAAAATTTGGGTTGTACTTGTTTATTTCCACAACATAGAGATAAATATTTTCTGACTCAGATCGCTGCAGTTTTCAAAAATGATCTCACGTATAAAGCCACTCAACCTATAACTTGCAAGTGCTTCCATTAGAAGTTCAAAGCAAAACCATCACACTGTGATATACTGATTTTTAGAGCAACTGAGCATTTTAGAAACTCTTTATATTTCAATGGCTTGAATAAGATCATTTTCCACATTCACATAAACAATATATTCTATCTACAACCTAAATTCATATTTGTATAATGAATTTGAAAATATCACTTCTTTTACTATTATGTCATTCATATTGATTTCATGTAAATGTATAAATACATAAAAGGGGAGGAAACAATAAAAAAAAGAAAGTAGGACAGAGCTGTAGGAGCACTCTCCAATACCTTCAACCCCTCCCTTCCATCTGTCCCCATTCTATGCTAAGAGACTGTGCTCTTGCCAGAGAGCACCCCTTTGTTTGTGACCTTTGGACCTGATTGGTCCAAGAGCGCATATAAGCTTCTGTAGTTTCTGGAATAAACGGTGTTTTCTGCTTCTTACTCCGGTGTTCCTGCTTCTCGCTCTGGGTGTTTCTGCATTTCACTCTGGCAGAGCAGATTTTTTACCTACATCCCTGGGCCTGGGGAGAGTGGCCCTGCGGATCTCCACTGTCCAGAGAAACCCCATATCATCTTCCCCGGGTACCCTTTTCCGTCTCTCTGGACCCCAGCTCCTGGAGAAGACCCACGTGGAATACAGACCCTTTAAGGAATACAGAGCAAGGAGTGTGTGGTAGGGATTGATGGACAAGGGCAGGGAAATGGTGTTCAATTCTTTAAAACAAGGTGTTCTCCCAGTGGCTTGGGAGGCTGAGGCAGGAGGATCATGAGTTCAAAGCCAGCCTCAGCAAAAGCAAGGCACTAAGCAACTCAGGTAGACCCTGTCTCTAAATAAAATACAAAATAAGGCTGGGGATGTGGCTCAGTGGCCAACATGGCTCTGAGTTCAATACCTGGTATGCTCCACCAAATTAAATAAATAAAAAAAGTGGTTCTAAGTTTCTAAACCAATGATAAAAAAGAACATTATTTGTATAAATATCAATGATGCACTCTGCTGGAATTCTGTCTTGCTCCAAGTAGAATTCTGTTATTTAAAAAATGTACAGGTAATATCTTCTGCTTTTATTTTATCTTTATGGCACAAATTAAAGTTGAATATTTCATTCAAGAAGGAGTAAATCTAGATTAGAGAAAGAATTCAGAATAAGTGGGTAGTTAATTCTCTGCTCTTTATACACTCATACTGCTCATTCCCTAAGTGTGACATCGTTCTTAAGAATACCATTGTCCAAATTTACCAATGATTTATTCTTCTTACCTGCTGAAGCAGGTTTTAAGCAAAAACAATGTTTCAAACTTTGTGATTGGACCTATAAACTCAAAGATGAATAATGCATACATATTTCTCCCCTGAAATACCTTATATTTCAGTTCTGAAGATAGACATGGAAAAAGATAAATAATAAAACACTACATATTTTATTGTTTCTCATTTTATTGCATTTTACCTACTTTGATACTAATTTCATTTTCTGTTGCAGATCTCTTTATTTTGATCATTCATAAGGTTAAAATAAGTATTCATCTCTATGTGTAGAAGTACTACACTCTTGTTTCAAAAGGATCCCCAAAAAGAAAGTATTTTAGAATAAAGAGAAAACTAACTTTTTATGTAGCTGAAAGAACATGGTTCACGTATTTATAAATTCATCATGTGTATCATTCAGACACAACATCGTCTTTTCAAAATTGCTAACATTCTCTGAACAATAACACTGGTACATAATTCTCAAATCATTGATATTTCCCTTGTTGGAAACACTAACCTACCAGCTAATAGGCTTGACCTTCTGAGATTTGTTCTATTTAGATTTGATGAAGTTAATGTGAAGAAAAGATACTGCTCTTTTCTGTCTGTGAGTTCACGTTAAATTTTCAGCTACATTTTTTTCAAAGATCTCACCAATAGTAGCTTGTTTCACTGCTGAATGATTATAATCAGGTGATAACCAGAACACTGTATTATTTGCTTTGCAATAATTCTTCTCTTAAGAAAGAATGAATCATTTTGGGTAAGATTTATAAATGAATAACAGGTTCTAGTTATCAATAATAATGAAATTCTTAAGTAGTGTGCTTGATAAATAGAGCCTTGATTATGAGAAACGTAATCTCCTAATTTTTTACAGCCTACTGAGAAAATGATTATTAGATGTGGTGAAAATCTCTACTAAGCACTCAGTCAGAGCAATGAAAATCTATATTCTAGCAGTGAATACATTCCATTTACTATTTCTCTCCCTTTCCTCCCCTCCATTTCCCTTAATCAAAAGGAAAAACACTTTCAAAAACCAAAAATCTCTGTGAAAGTTTCCAAGGAAAGATGATTGAATTGTCTTCTGTTTAGCTGCTCTCAGAAAAAGCAAACAAACAAAAAACATTGACTCCTACTCCTAGTTGTAGTAATATCACAATGACATTCTTATACTTTCTGATCTCTTGCTTTATGCTTCTCTAACCGTCTAGTAATGGGTGGATAAAAAAAGGAAAAAGAAAAACTCTCAATATGGATCCATCGATAATTGGCAAATGGCAAAAGGGAGACTCAATTAGCTCAGATTATTAACGGAGACATGCTACATCTGGTCGTGGCTGCGTCTGTTTGTCCAGAAATATCTATCAAATAAATGATTAAAATCAAGATCCAACAGATGTGCATCTCTCCACACACGACTCTGTTTCTCTAATGTATGAAAATGCACTTAGTTTCATCTGAGATTTTTTTCTCCTTAATTATAAAACTCAAAGTCAGGATTTGGAAAATAACCTGGAAAAAGATATCTGTACATGTTTATTTAAGTTTTCCCCCTTGCATTTTGCCTTTGCTATACTAGCATGGTATGGAATGAGAAACAATCTGTATTCTTGCCTTTTGCTTACAGCCTTGAAGGAAAACCTGCTGGGATTGGCTGCAGATGGTTTCATTGCAAGAGAAGAATGTGCTTCCTCTTGGCTGCCTGCTCTTTATGCATGATCAAGCCCCAGTCAATGCTTCATGTGCCTCATTAACTGTGGGACAGGAAGAAGTATGATGCTCCCAAAATACATGCCCTTTTCTTTAGCTAAGGCCAATATATGAAAAGGAAACATTTAGAAATCAGAAGTTTATATACTGTTAAAAATTTTCTATGACCAAACTCAGTCTCCCTTTATTAACAGTGAAAAACTGACAAAACATTATTAAAGAGGCACATTAGCACACACTGACTTGTTTACTTCAAAGTCACTAAAACTGGGAGAAGAAATGTACCATAATTTTTTAGGACCTCAGCATGAAATACATAAGATATATAAATGGCACAATGTAAGGTAAAAAAGCAGCAATAGATTTTAGGGAACTAGTGTTAAATTATCTTAAAGACTCTATTTGCTTAAGGGAAGTGTGAATTAGAAAGCTTACTGAGAAAGACTTTGCACTCTAAGAAGAGTCCTACAGCAATTTCAAGTTTGCTTAGAATTTCTGAACTGGAAGTGTATTTTTAAATTATTTAAATATTTTTAATTAACATTTATTGAACTCATCATAACCATGTGCTTTTCATTTATATATATATAATTATATATTCCCACAATATATAGTATACTAGTTATTATTAAAACACCTTATAAGAACTTTAAAAAATATACTAAGTACCTTGCTGAAAATCTTTTCAAAAAAGGAAGGAAAGGCAAACCAAGACTTTTCCTTCAGGCTGATAAATATTCTGTTTTCTCTACTGCATTACAAGTTCACTAAGGATGGGTATGAAAGCAAGCTAGAAAGGAGTTTGGGCCAAATGATTTCTAAACAATGCACTCTTCTGCTTAATGGTAAAATTTTAATTAGAATATATAGAATAACCAATTTGTTTAAGTGTAGGCCAAGAGTAAAGTGACTTTAGAATTAACGATTAGAAGTTTTGCTATTAGATGAAATAATGTTCATGTTTTTAGTATTTTTTTTATTTTAAATCAAAATAATATATCATGACTAAAAATTAAAAGCACTAATGATTAATTAGAGCATTCTATAACCCTTTCACAATGCTCAGAGGCAACAATTCTTAATTCAACTTCACAGTTTTGTTTCCTTGAGCTATTTTAAACAATATTTATTAATTATATCTTTTGACTTGCAATTTTAGATAATCTGTCTCTATTGGCTTTTAATGAAATACATGATAATTTAAGTGACATATACTACCCTAAATCTCTTTCCTATCTCCTCACAAAATGTTGATGGCTATATTATTACAATGGGTTCGGCAGCAACATGTGTTTCTCAATTGACTCACATGATATTGGAACCTGGGTAATAATGTTAATATTAATATAGAACTTGTTAATACTCTTTTATTTTTCTAGGAAAGGTGAGGCAGCACAGCAGGGCTAGAAGTATAATTCCAAGGGGAAGAAATACATTTTGTTCTTTTCTACACAGGCAACAAACTCTTTTTAGCTCTATTTTAACAAAAATATGTAGACTTTTCCAAGCTTCCTCAACTCCTAGAAGAGTATGATTCTTGTGTTCAAAACTCCGCTTCCATCTTGATGTCCCCCACCATGAAAGATGCATTGCTAATCTATGGTTTTGTGCATTTTGAATACACCATAAGGAAGCCTGCAGTCTGGCCTCTGTTATTTCCCAAGACAATGATCATTGTTTTTGTTAGTGCTCATGTTAGCAAGTTACATGATGTAGATTGCTCATGGTCTTTATTTTTCTCAAACCTTGTCATTTTTAAAGAGTACAATGTTTTAGAACAAAAATATATTTTCAGGAACAGAGAGATTGTGGTATGGAAGAAAACCTTCCAATTTTTTAAATTTTATTCTGTTTAGATTTTCAAACTTGATAATATATTTAAAGCTGTGATTTTTATTTCAATAAATGTCACTAGCATTCCTAATCCTCTTTCTCTTTGGTTATTTGAGCATTTAGTTCCATTACACTTTCCTCACATTTTTATACTTTTATTAAACTTTTACTTTGTTTCTGTATTATCTTTCTAGCTGTATAAGTTAGTATTATTTACTTAAAACTTTATGGTTTGTTTTTAGGTAGATATTAAATGAAACATTAATAGATTTGTATTATAATGCAACTACACTTTCCTGACAACCCAAAGGAACTGTGAGTTATGATTAAAATATTTTCTTTCTGGTCCCAAAGACATGACTTCTTTGCCATGAAAGTGGTGATATTTTTGGTGTAAAGGTCAAATATACTCTCTTTCTTACATTCAATGAATTCTTCACATCAGTATATTTACTAGTTTATTTTATATTTGGGACGTGGCGTTTCAGTAGTTTTCTGTTTTGTTTCCCTCTTGTGTGTGTGTGTGTGTGTGTGTGTGTGTGTGTGTGTGTGATTTTTATTCAGTTCTTCAAATACAGGTCTTTTAATTTGATGCCAAATGGATGGCATCAAACTAAAGAGGTTCTTCATAGCAAAGGAAAAAATCAAAAATTTGAAGAGACAGCCTAGAATGGGAGAAAATCTTTACCACCTAGACTTCAGATAGAGCATAAATTTCCAGGATATATAAAGATCCCAAAAAACTTAACTCCCCCAAAATCCCCAAATAACACATTCTAATGGGAAAGGAACTGAACAGACACAGCACAGAAGAAATATGAATGGTCAATAAATATGTAACAAAAATGTTGAACATCTTTAACTATTATAGAAATGCAAATTAAAACTATACTGAGATGCCATCTCACTCCAGTCAGAATGGCAACTATCAAGAATACAAGTAACAATATTGGGAAAAGGTACACTAAAACACTGCTGGTGGGACTGCAAATTGGTTGCAACCATTCTGGAAAGCAGTATGAAGATTCCACGGAAAACTTGGAAAAGAATCATCATTTGACCCAGTTATCCCACTCCTCAGTATATACCCAAAGGATTTAAAATCAGCATACTACAGTGATACAGCCACATCAAATTTATTGGAGCTAAATTCACAAAGAAAAGCTATGGGACCAACCTAGGTGCCCATCAACAGAAGAATGAATAAAGAAAATCTGGTATATATACACAATGGTGTATTAGTTAGCTATAAATAGGAATGACTTTATGACATTTGCCATCAAATTGATGGATCTGAAGACTATCATGCTAAGTGAAGTAAGCCAGTTCCAAAAACCAAAGGTCAAATGTTTTCTCTGATATGTGGAAGCTAACCCACAATAAAGAGGGGGCAGTGAGAGGAAGAATAGAAGTACAATAGATCAGACAATGGGAAATGGATGGAAAGGAGGGGCAATAGGAAAAGGAAAGGCAGTGGAATGAATCTGACATAATTTTCCCATGTACATATACGAAAATTACACAGGGAATCCCACCATTATGTACAACCATAAGAATGGGATCCTAACTAAAATAAGATATAGTCCATGCTTGTATAATTATATCAAAATGGATTCTGCTGTCATGTATATCTAAAAGAACCAATAAAAACATTTTAAAAATATGGGTTTTCTTCCAAATCCCCCACTATGATGATAGGGATTGAATTTGGGCCTTATGCGTGTTGTGTATATTTTCTATCACTGAACTACATCTCCAGCATGGCTTTCAATATTTTAGAGGGTATCCTAATATTTTATTAGTTTTTTCTTGGTATCTGTTTCATTAGTTTTTTCCTAAAATTATTGAGGTATAATTAACAAAACCATGGCAATTGTAGGTTTTAATGTGATTATTTGATACATGTGAAATGATTATCACAAATGATTCAACATAACCATCATCTTACATGGAATTTGTGGGGGAGTGTGGTTATTGGACATGTCAAATAACCTTTTATTCAACATGTTTCAATTTTAAAGTAATTTCACACACACACAGACACACACACATTGTACTAATATTCTCTTCTGTCATAGGATATTCTGTCTTATAAAATAATACCAATATCCATCCAAATTCTCAAGCCAGACACTTTGAAAATTGTCTTTACTCCTTGTACTTGCTTACCTCCCAAACCCAATCTACAACAGTTATAAAATTTTCCTCATAAATCTCATTTGAATATTCAACACTTCATCTATACCTTCACTACACTTTTGTACATTCTCCTTATGTCTCACTTGAACCGTTAATGGGACTTCCAAACAATTGATTCTCTCCATTGTGGCTTTACTAACTAGAATTTGCTTTTTAAAAATAGCAAATATAGTCACGCCACATCGTCAGCCTAATATCTATCAATGCCTTCATGTTTTTCTTAGTATAAAACCAAAGTAACTTAACATATTATGCATTGTCTGCCCTTGGTGTCCTACTTAACTCTATATTCCCATTCTACCCACAATTCCTTCCTTTAATTAGCATGATCTTGATTTTCTTTCTTTCACTAGATTTTTATCACATTCCTTTGTAGTGTTAACATTTTATCTGCTTGTTCATTTGCATAAAATTTTCCTCACATTCTGTACTACTTAAGAGTTCATGATTCAGTTATTCAGACAGAAATTATTGTGTCTAACCCTTTTACTCACAATGGGTCAGTTTCTTTCCTTTTCTAAAAAATTAAAATTCATAGAAACTTTTCCTTTACTGAGTCTCTTAATTCAAATTTGTGAATGTGCTTGCATTATTATGTAATTAATGCCAATCTCTTCTACTAAAATCTAATGTCTATGAAAACAGGTACTCTTCTATTTTTGCTGATTGCCTACACCTTCCACAGAACCTGGAAAACAGCATACAAGTAAGGTCTGTAAAACGGGTAATCAATAAAAAAGTAAATAGTAAAGAAGATACCAAGTCCATGGATATTGATAGATAAAGGAATTTAATGCTGTTTTTATATTGATATAAAATGTACAGGGTATTATTATTACCATCTTTGAAAAAACAAGCATTATTATCTCTATTCATCTATTTCATCCAGAGTCCCCAAGGAAAAATGAAAAGGATAAAATTTCACATTTTTTTCTTAAAAATAATTTTCTTAAACTGGATATTTGTTACCTTTCACATTTCTCTGTCAACACTCTTCAAATTGTTTTTCAGCATCATTAAGTTTAGTTACTACCAACTTTCTTTCCTTTGCCTGGAATATCTTTCTTGTTGCTCATATCTAAGCTTTGTTTTCTATTATACTTTCTTGTATCATATTATACAAAGTACTCACTTATCTTCCCTTCTAATTTCTTTCAAATTCAATTATATTATTTTTATTTTAAATAATATTTAACAATAACTATTGTTGTTTAATTCTTATATATGTTTATTTCTAACTGCACTACCGTTTATTACTTCTAAAATGATCCATGAGGACAGATATTTTTGTCCAGTTTATTGCTCTTTCTCTCAATGCATATGTAATGGTTCCTGACCCTTTTCAAAAAGCAATAGTGTTTATTGAATAAATGAATCAATTTCCAGAGACTAGTTTGCTTTTAGTTTTTTAAAAAAAAATTTACTTATTTATTTTTAACTCATCCCCCAAAACATGAAAGTGATATTATAAGGGTACCATAGAATGTTCAATACATGCACATATTATGCAATATTTAAATCAAGTTATACTTATTTATCTCCTCAAAGATTTATCATTTAGTTGTAGTGAAGTTTTTATTATAATTGTATATTAACTGTACAAAATAATGGATTTAATTCTAACAATTTCATATATGAATAACATTTTGTGTCCATCTTCCATATTTCTTTAAAAAATAATTTATTTTTAAGTGAAAAGTTCATAATAATTGGAACATAAGGAAATATTATCAACCCCTCTATTAACTTTTGTATAGCTATCTCATACCCTCAATGACTTACTTTCTGCATAAACAGTCAACTAACATGAAATATCCCAATTTTAGTAACCTCCTCAAATTCCCATTTTATCTCACTCTCATCAGTCTTTTTCTTGATTATAAGTAGTTTTTATCTAAATATAGAAATAGCAGCAATGAAATGTAGTGATAAGACTTTAACTATGTCACCTGCATAGTTCAAATGATTGGCTTATACTACCAGGATTGTGTATGTATGTTGTGTGTATTTTTATTTTTGAATTCGAAAACATAGTTTAGAAAGGTGAAGTAATTTTTTCTTATTACCTAGGGTGAATGGTTTTGCTCCATTTAGAATGGCACAATTTGCCTACCACATAATCTCATCAATTTTGATTACTTGAAATTTTTTCCTAGATTATGCCCAATAATTATAATCATGTGTTTTTAGGTATGAGGAGACTTTGAATATTGAGCACTGTTGTGTTTAGTGGAAGGTTAGGAGATTATAAATGAAAGCTGTTACTAGAATATCACTTAAATAAAATAATTATGTCCTCCTGTTCATTCTTTGTACTTCCTAATTATATACTTCATAAGTCATATTATTATTGAAGACCAAAGTTGGTTATATAATCCACACCTACAAACTCCAAACCTGGTGCTCTTGCCCATGGCAACTAGTTACTTCCAAAGAAATTATGAATAGAAATATGTTAATAATAAAACTGATAACCATCAAATTCAATTATTTATTGAAACCTCACAGAGAGCAGTACATAGGGGCCAATATAAACACACAATAGTCTAATTTTATTTTATAAGTTTCCATTGTAAATAGGATTAGTTCATCCCTAGCACTGTGGCACAGGGCCCTATTTCTTCAAAACCTGTTCAGGATTCAATATCCACAAAATATGTACTTAAATAAAATGAATAATATAAATGGCAAAATTTTTCAGTGTATTCTCTCAATAGGCAAGTTTATGAGAAGACAGAATAAAGTCACTTAAATGATCTCATCATACCTGGTAAGGAATGTAGATACTGCTCCAGAAAGAAATGTTTGTTCACATCTTACTTTTCCTCCATAAGAACTGAAAATAAAGCTTCCAAGTTGGGTCCTGTTATGTATACCTGGAATCTCAGCAACTAGAGAAGTTGAGGCAGAAAGACTGCAAGTTCATAGCCAACCTGGCAAACGCAGTGAAAAGTCTTTAAAAATAAATAAGTAAATAAAATAAAATAAAAGTCTGAAGAGGTAGCTCAGTGGTTCTTTGAGTTCAACTTTCAATATGGTGGGGGAAGGATGCTCCTGGATATATGAATTCTACTTTAGAAAATATGTTCTATATGTAGTTGAGACACATAATTGCAAACACAAAAACATAACCACAACTGACTAAACACATTTCAGAACGAGAAAAAAAAATGAATGTAAAGATAGTCAGTTTAAGTTCCTTTTACTTCATTCATGTACAAGGGGAGTAAATGAAATGAATTGGAAATAAATTAAAATAATAATATTAATTATATAAACTGTAACCAGTAGAGTTGAATTTCCTCATCACCCATACCCTATATCTAGATATGATTCATGTTTTTCATTTTTCAGTTAGTTACATTTGTAGATATAAGCTATTTTACATTAAAAATTTAATTTTTACTTAGTTCCATATATTTATCGGAATTCAAAGTTTAATATCATATACACAAATACAAATATTGTAGGCAAAATTCACAAAACTTTGAAAATATAACATGCATTTTATGAATATTTTGTGAGGGTTGAATTTCTGCAAAAAAATATCAAAGCTCATTCAGCAAGAAATACAGAAGTTAAATATTATATGTATACACACATATACATGTATTACATACATACATATTTCAAAAATTCAATTTAAATTTTATTAATTTCTCAAAAAGAAAGTCCTGTACTCAGATGGCTCCCCTGGTGAATTTTTTATCTTTTTCTTGGTACAGGGGATTGAACCCAGGGGCGTTAACAACTGAGCCTCATCCCCATCCCTTTTTAATTTGTATTTTGAGACAGGGTCTCACTAAGTTGGTTAAGGCCTTGCAGAGTTGCTGAAGCTGGTTTTGAACTCATGATCCTCCTGTCTCGATCTCACAAGTTGCTGGAATCATAGGGTGCACCACCATGCCAGCTTCTACTGGTGAATTTCACGAAACAATGAACAACCACCACAATAAGATATCATCTTTACCCATACTATTTCAAAAACTGAAGAGGTGTTAATGCTTTGGTATTTGTTCTAGAAGGCCAAGATTACCATGATCCAAACCACAGAAATTATTCCAAGAATTAAGAATAAATACTACAGATCATGATCCCTATGAATTATAGATACAAAAATTGTTTCAAAATCCTACCAAATTAAATCCAACAATAATATAAAAATTATAATACATCATCATCATTTGGTAGCTGTCCCAATAATGGAACTTTATTTATCCCAATAATGGAACTAAAGTCTATTCTAGAATTTACATGGAACTGGAATAGCTAAAAAAAAAAAAGAAAAGAAAACTTAGAAAAAGATGAACCTTAAAAGGTTTATTATCTTGAACACAGTAATGATGTCACATTTCTTTAGAAACAGCACTTCATATCAATGCTTAGATTTTCACTGAAGGGATGCTCTCAGCGAGTAAGAGGAATGAGAGCAGGATAGGTCAGGGAAGAATCTAAGCAAGTATGTGGTTTCTGCTGTAATCCTTTTTTATCCAACAGGATGTGCTGGATTGTGAATCACACTGCAGCATTGGTCCCATCTGTGGCAAGTACAAGATGGAGAAGCTACCTTTTGCTAGCCACTGCTCCTGAGAGTGAAGTAAATAGGATAAATTCTAGGGGCTGTTCACTCTTACTGACCAACCACAATTTTATAGAAAGGAGGCAGCCATAGTGATTCCTTCGCAGCTAGTTCTCATGGGTTTTGGGCAGTCAGTACTCTTCACAAGTAAAGGGGATCTAGATTGGGCACTGAAAATACAGAAGGAAAAATAACTCCAACTGGTTTCCTACTACACACTTAGAACACATATCACTTCTCTGTGCTTAAAAGCTGAGGGAATTTCTCCTCATTAGCAAGTAAGAAATTTTGAAAGCCAGGCATGTGCTGGTGTCCTCTAATATTCAGTTCCTACACTGTATATTTGAAGATGGCCTCAGATTCTACAGGTTGAGGAGGGCTCAATTCCCCAAGCCTCCCCACTCTAGCACACACACTTCTTATGCCAATTGGAAGCCTCAGGTTGTTTTTACCTGTACTTAGGACCAGTCTGTCATAAATCAAGAAATCAAGATTCTCACCCCCACCACCCCATTGGGTTCAATTAACTTCCTTGAGTGACTTTCAGAACTCAGGAAAATACTTGTTACTCAATCACTATAAGGAATATTAAAAAGCATACAGATTAAAAAAATGGACAAGGTAAGACAGGGGCAGAAGCAGACGGCTTCCAAGTTCTTTCCAGGATGCCACTTTCCAGTGACCAGCATGTGTTCAGATATCCAGAAACTCTTCGATCCCTGCCCTTATGAGTTCTTTCGTAACCTTCATTTTATAGACTCAGTGGGGAAACCCAGCAAGTCCTGTCTGCTCAGATTCTTTTTGGCCTCTGTGAAGCAATTCTCCCTCCAGTGTATGGACAAGACTAGGACCTCCCTTGAGTAAGGAGGCCCTAATGACACTCATCAAAGATAGGTCAGAGTTTCCATAACCTGCCTGGGGAAAAGAATTATGAGGAAGAAACTGTGGTTTAAAAAATTTAAAAAATACAAATACATATACACATTTATTTGTCTACTCTCTCTATGTGTGTGTGTGTGTGTGTGTGTGTGTGCATATATATACGTATATATGTAAGTGTGGTTATATATATATATATATATATATAACCACACTTACATATATAATTTTTGAGTGGGCAATGGGGATTGAACTTAGGGGCACTCAGCCACTGAGTGCCCTATTTTGAGTTTTATTTAGAGACAGGGTCTCACTGAGTTGTTTAGCACCTTGCTTTTGCTGAGGCTGGCTTTGAACTCATGATCCTTCTGCCTCAGCCTCCATAGCAGCTGGGAACACAGGTGTGTGCCACCATACCTGGCTTGAATTTTTGATATATATATATATGTGTTTGGGTGTATGTGTGGATATATACATATATACACACACACACACATATATATACACATATGTACATATATACACATAAATATGTACATATGTGTGTGTGTGTGTGTGTGTATATATATATATATATATATATATATAAGCAGATTTTGTTTTCACTATCTATAATAATATCACAGGCACAGCAGAAGTTAATGCATGAAATTATATTCTTTTTGTGATGAGATTAATATCGATGAGAAAAAGGAATATTAATAACTAAGATAAAATGTGGCATTTATAAGGAATTATGATGTCCTGAATGTTATGTTAAAACTTTTATATTTTGTATCTCATTTTAAAGGTGTGTATATGCTACAGAAATATAATCTATTAAATTGGGAAAGAAAACAAAAAAACCTGAGGCTTTTTAACATAAACCATTAAATATATTAGTTAACATAAGCACATAACAAAAATTAAGTAAATGGTATTAATACTACACTTAACATTATAGGATACTATACAGCCTCTATAACCCTATAAATCATGTTTTAATATATAAGAATATGAAAAATGTTAATGATTCCTTTTCTAAAGTGAGCAGATGTTAGAAATCAGTGCACTCTGTAAAATTTCAAGTTATGATTTATGGAAAAGAATATAAATATTTATTTAAAATCTTGGGATGACATCAAAATATTAATATGTTTAAGTCTAGGCTGTTCAATGATGAGTTATTTTTATTTTCTTTTACTCATAGTTCTTCATGTTTTGAGGGAAAAAAACCTCAGTTTGAAATAAAAAAAAGAAATAGAAAATAAGAATCCATTATGTAATTACATATAAAATAACAATACTAGAAACACCACAACATTATTAACTTTTGTAAATCATTGTGTAAGCAGTAAATATGTAACTATGTAATAGGAATGTTACTAAAATACAATACTTCTTTTAAAAGAGTCTTATACTATAATTTTTATTGACTCCTTACTACCAGCTATTTTCTGTGTTATGCGTTCATTTTTAATAGGCCAATGTCCGTTATTTATTCTAAGGACCCAAATAAACAGATTTTGTTTTTATTCTCACTTTGAAAACTTGCCTAAGATCACACAGTTGCTGAAAGTGGCCTTAAGACTTTCATCCAAGTAGTGTAATTTCAGTGCTCCCTTAGGTAGTGATGCTCTGGACTCAGCACTTATTCATTGAATAAATTAATTTTATTCCTTACATTCATTACTGTCTATTCAAATTTCTAGTAAATGAATTCATTTTGATGTTGTACTGGGAAAGATGACAAAAGCATAAGTCATTTAACATAAAACACTTATTTGAATAACAAGTATAAATCTTATCAAAAATAGTGATTGTATCTTTTCACCTGGAGGTAATATGCTCTTTTGAAATTTTTCCTAACCACATGAGTTAGGTCCTCCAAAATTCATTAACTAGCTTATAGCCTACTGAATAGTTTTATAATTAAGTTCATATGAAACACTTAGAATTCACTCACTTTTTTTAAAGGTACAAGTATATTACTACTATAGAATTCTCTTTTTTGTTTAGCTACTAACCTGTTGGGTTATCAATAATTTAAGTCAAAGGAATTACGTTACTATCTCTGAATCCAATGCCATCTCCATTTTGTAACTCTCACCCACAAAAATCCCATTTATCATTTATATTTTAGGTCAATGTGATAATATCCTGGGCATTCTTCCCAATTATAGTAGTTCACTTTGTTCTTTCCTCTAAAATCTATGTCACTTATTGCCAGTACTCACATAGCACATAGCATTTGATTCTTTGTTTGCTAACATTTTAAACTTATTTTACATACTCTCATTAGATTATAAATTCAAGGAGGCAAAAGTACATTTATGTTTCTTTCATAGGACTTCTGCAAGTTCTACAGACACAATACATACTTACTGAATAAATCACGATAGTTACTTTTAATCATCTGTTCTAAGATCCCAGAAAATAAGTCTATTATGATCTTGGATTAGGAACATATATAAAAGAGAGAGCTGCTGCTTCTGCAGACAGGAGTCACAAGTTAAAAGCTTCACAGGGAACTAGATACTTTGGATACAGGAAAAGCCCATTATTTGGGGGAAAAAATTAGGATCCAAACTTCATGTTCATAGCTTATGTGACAATTTTATGCTCTTGAAATGTGAGTTCATTATCATAATTTTGAATTTATGATTTTTCATGTTTTTCTCTTGGTTTTAAAGCTGTTAATATTAGTTGATATTAACTATCAGGAAAAACATGAATTAAGAGTTGAAAATTTATAATAGACAATATACTACGTGCATTAAATGTGTTGTTTTAAGCCATTAGTGCTTAAGAAATTCACAGAACAGTAGAAAACTTCTTAATGAAAGATTCTTTTTAAAGTTTGCTTATAAGTGTTAGCTTAAATAATTGGAAGGATGAATAAAACTTTTGAAGTCCAATGCACAGCTTTTCAGTATTTGTAACAGAAATTTGTGAAAGAAAGTTATTTCCTTATGTTAAGCTTAATATTATTTAAAAGTTTAAAACATGAACAGATTTTGATGTGTGATATAATTGTTTAAGAGCTTTCCTCATTGATCAAAACCTGTGTATGTTCCTTTTGTTTTATTTCATTTCTGTGGGCTTTGTAAAATGTGCTTCAAAGCCAGTCTATTGTAAAGGTTTCATGTTTTATTTTCAGCATTTATATAAGCTTAAGCATGCTCATTTTCTAATATGTAGATGGTTGTAAATAAAATGCATTGAACCAGATACAATCTAATAATAACAATGCAGAGCAACTGAAAAGAATCTATAATAATAGCAATAAGGTTCCTTTGAAATGGAAAAGATAGAAATACATTTCATTTGTATCATCAATACCAACCAAAGCAATACCTAAAACATCTGAAATATCATAAAGAGCAGCTGTGAGCAGAGATACCTTTTCTAATTTCACAAATTGGCCTCCATTTACTCCTCCAAGCAAACAGGAATGTACTTTTGGAAAGCAATGTGACATTTAATCTGTTGTGACAGAATCTTTAATAGTGTATGCTGGTGACAAGAGTGTTCAAATGGCTGCAGAGCCCAGTGAAACACAGCCTAATTATCTTACTAAACCATAGTAGAAGGCTGTATTTGTTTTTCAGTGGAAGGTGTGAAAAAGGAGGAAAAGGAAACTTATTTGAATGAAGGTTATGAAATGTTTAGTTTAACTGTCATAAAAACAAAATGTGAATGGAAGATGGGTTTAGACAAAAATCAAGTCTTTATTCTCAAAAATATTTAGGTTGCCAGATTACATTTTACTTTGTTTTTTTTTTTTCTATTTTAATGAAATTCTTGAGCAAACAAGTAGAAAAGTAATCATTTTGATTTCTTTTCAAATGTTATTTTAAGTCATATGTTAAGCACGCACTTTATAAAAATATCTTTCAATGTGATAATTGAGTTCATCACCTATGAAATGTCTTCATAAAAATCATAGCAGCATATATTCTCTATGGCTACCATCTTTTATAGTTTAGTCTTTTATATATTATATAATGTGTCTAGGGATAAACTTCCAGGGGTTGCAAAAGGAATAAAAACAGGTTGCATGCCTATGCTAAAGAATTCCTAGAGGAAACAACCTTGTTTAGGTGATTAAATTGATATTTTTAGCTTGTAAATAGTGAGTGAAATTTGTGATTCAAGTGACATAGTATCAACTATATTATACACTATCCCCTTGACTAAGTATTTGAATATATTCATATACTAAGTATATGAGTATACTTGATTAAGTATATGAATGATATTTATACTTTATTTCATTCATCTTTAAAGTATTTTATCAACTCTTTCTTCATTATAATAATGTGTAGTTGTCTAGAAGCCAAGCCCTTGTCCCTGAGCTGTGGAGCAGTGACACGGTTGGGCTAGACCACAGGCAATAAGCCTAAGCTGCAATCAGTAGAGACACCTGTTCCACACAGCGCCACAACCCAGAACTCGGAGTACTTATGATCCAAGAGCTTCAACCTCCCACTATCTCACAAGTGTTGGGAAAACTCAAGTGGCACAAACCTAAATGGGATTGCAGGGATAACCAATAGTGTTGATACTTTTCCAAACACTGATTAGAATTGAACCAATAGCATTGACCCAAGTGCTATATAAACTCCTAGACTAGCATATTCAAGTGGTAACCTAATATCAGGCCCCCTCTGCAAAATGTTGTTTCTCTTCTTTACACTTGAATAAATCTTACTTGCGAGGATCTCAACTTGTCCCGAACCAGCGGGTTGAGGAGGCGCCCTTGTCTGGTAGTTGGAGTCAGGAAGAGTAGGAGCAGACTGGCTGCCCTTTCCCAGACCTCCGCTGCAGGACAAATGCCAAAGAGACCAGTCAGAGCAGGAACTCGTTTATTGCAGAAACAAGCACTCTACTTATAGGGCTATTTAGCCAAACAGAAACAACACACTTAGCCAACAACTTTCCATATGGCAAAGCATACAAGCCCCTTGAATGTTGTCCACAAGCTGGTCATGTTTGCTGATCTAACGGCAAGCCAATCGAATTATCCCTCCATCTTCTGTGCCCTCCATGCCCACATACTTTCGCAATGGCTGGTTGCCATCTTAAAGGCGTAGCTTCAAGTTAGTTCCCCACACTTACTCTTTGCACTCTTGCCTTTATTGCCCCATAAATTTCATTTTTCAGATTTGCAAAACAAGAACCAGGGAAGAAGTTGGCAGTGAGCTTCTGGAGTCTAGTGCAACACTGAAGGACATAGCTCTCCTTTAGCACTGCAATACTGAGAGCTGCAATATAACACTAAATGGTAGTGGAGAAGAATTGGGCTTTGCTGGCTGAAACGCTTGGTACTGACTATGGTGGGCATCCTTTGCTGCATTAACTGATAATACTAAAATGCACTTTCTCAGCTGCAGAGGCCTGCAGCTTGCATAGGCTCCACCTGCCAGCAGAATTAGAGAAATAAGTTTTGTCTCAAACTCCAGTTTCAGTCTTATCATATTTGTTTCAACCCTATGATTTTGCCAAGATTATTGTTGTAATGTTGGGAAACAATAATGGAAAGGCATTGCCTAGATTTTTTTCCTGGGGAGTCTTTCATCATCATTATAAAACAAGAATGTGCATCTCTTATCTGGGAAAATGTTCTATGGCTCTCACCATTCTCCCTACAATATTCACACAGAAGCTTGTATCCACAAACACCCTCATTTGAAGTTAGTGATTTCTTCTTCTTTCTTATGTGTTTGTTTTTATCATGTTATACTACTCACTAACACAACAGATTCTGATTAATTTTTGGCAGCGTTCTTGTTATTATTGGCTTTCCCTGTTTGGCTGTGAGTTGAGGCCAAGATATGTTAAATCAGAATTTGAACCTAACAAAAACAGTAATGAGCAATTATTATGCATATACTACTTATCTGATAAAGCATATCACAAAAGAGGAGTAATATTAGAGCACATTTTTGTATATATTATCATAATTTTTAGCTTTACCTCTGAATTTCTTGTACTACTCTGTTCTGTCCTCATCCTTCCATTTCACATAGATAACTTTGAAAATACTAATTAATACAGTGTGTAAACTTCTTGTCATGAATTCCTCTACTTGTAAAATATACAATTGTTTACTATTTTTAAAACCGTAACTACCAAGAACATATTAAGTATAAAATTTCTACATTGTTATAGTGAATATCTTTTAGAGGCCAATTTGTGTGAGAGAGACAAAAAAAAAGTTTGCTTATTTTAGAGAGATGACATGTTAACTTTCAGAGTGAAGTAAATATTTATAATTAATCTCATCATAGCTTCTGGAAAATAATGGCTTATGATGGAAAGGCAGTGAGGTCTTTGGCAGCCGAAATGAACTATTAAAAGTTCATGTTTGATTGGAAGTTGCTTAAGTAATTAATTTTGCATTATATGTCTAAGTTATCTTCCTGTTTTGTTCAACAGATACAAATATAAATACTTTTAGAAAATATCTATAGAGGGCTGGGGTTGTGGCTCAGTGGTAGAGTGCTTGCCTAGCATGTGTGAGGCACTGGGTTCGATTCTCAGCACCACATATGAATAAACAAAATAAAGGTCCATTGAGAACTAAAAAAAATATTTAAAAAAAAAGAAAATATCTATAGAAATACCTATAGAAAATAAGAGGAGTAGTACATATCTTTCAAAAATAAAAATAATTATAGAGTAATTTAGAACAATTCAGTGGGATATTCAGTATTTTGAATATTTAAGACAAATAAAATTTTGTTTTTTATTCAATGTCTTTTAAAATTTATAAAATGTTTAAAATATTATGTAATTTAGATATTACAATATTATTTAGTGTATGGCCCGAAAAATATGACTCCCTTTTTTAGTTTTGCACAATAACTAGATGACTTCACATATACTGCTAAACTTTTTAAGCCTCACTTTCTATTCATGACTATTAAAAAATTAGAATGTTGTAACTATTTCATAGATTTCTGAATGAAAAAGTGTAAAAGGTATAAATAAAATATATAAATTTTAACTTAATTTAAAATATTATTTTACATTTACAGTTGGTGTCAATATTTCTGAATTTTATTCACAGATATAATCAAGCATATTTTACCATTAAACACACTAAAAAAAGGCAGCGAACAAAAGAATGTTGAAATTGAATTGAAGTATCTTATATAAAATCACAAATTATTGTTTGCCAGCTTCTAAATTTGATGCTTATAAAACACATATTTTAAATATGGATTCAATTTTAAGTACTCTAGCATGTAGTAATCAATAAAGTTATAATTTACATTATATAAAATAATAATTTTCACATAAAATTGGACATTCATATTCAAGAAATAGGAAATCTCAAATTAAGTATGCCCATTCATATATAACCATGCTATTAATGGAGACTATTTCTTGTCATCCATAATAATCGAATTTTTCTCAAAATAACAAAATAAAGATTTGCTCAGTTGAGTGTTTTTTTCTCAGTTAATTTCATAATGTATTAAACTTTCATTAGATAATATACATATATTCTTTCATGAAAATCAGGAAAGTAATCTTATCTAATTATTTTTCTGATTTCTACAATGACCTACTTTGGTTTGATTCTCATTTAGAATAACAAGTCTTGTTCATTGTGGCATTTGTAAGAATAATTCATCACACTAGCCCTTTTCCTCTTTTCTTTTCCTAAAGAAAACAAAAGAAAGAACACTTCCAATATATTCTATACTTCTATAGTGTCATGAAATATTGATATCCTGCATTTAAGTTAAATAATTAATTATGATACTCTTGCTTGATTACTGCATTAAGTGAAACATAAGTATCTGCAGAAACATTCTAGCTCTGAACAAGATTTCTCTGTATTATACGGTCCTAAATAATTAACATGAGTCTAGATAATAACACTGGTCTATAATTAGTGTATGCAAATATAACCAGAATAGAAGATGAACCTGGAAATGCACATTGTTTTCTTTTTTTCATTATTTGCTTCCCTATTTACACTTGTTACTATACCTGATTTTTATTTTCATTATACAAAAATTGCTATGGTCCATACTTTCCTCAGCAGCACAAAGAGTAAAGCTACATCAAACCTTAGATGAAAGTAAAACTATCACATTGTCTTATATACCCTCTCCCTGAATCTGACACAGGCAGAATGATTTTGTACCTTTTAACCACCTCAAGAGGTGGCTTTCTCCAGATCATGTGGGAAATAGGTGGCATCTGAAAGAAAATTGAAATTTTTTTCTAAAAAAAATGGGTTAGCAGGAAACAGCAACAAAAATATTGCAACCTAAGATCAAAAAGAATTAGGTAAAATATTCTAATCTTATACCACATGTCATAAGTTATTTTATTTTTTTAATTTTTTAATTTTTTTTAGTTGTCGATGGACACAATGTCTTTATTTTATTGCTTTGTATGTGGTGCTGGGGATCGAACGCAGGGCCTCACACATGCGAGGCAAGCTCTCTACCACTAGCCACAATCCCAGCCCCATAATTATTTTATATGTACACAAAAGATTTTTTAAAAAGCTTATTTAGAGAGTGCTTACTATAGGTCAGATCTAAGTATGTTAAGAAGATCTCCTTGAATTATCACAACCACCTAAGAAATTAATTCCTTTTTGAGAGCTATTAAAGATTTTAAAATTGCAGTGATTACACATTTGATTTTGAAATAGTAACAGAAGTCTCCCTATGTGCATGTGCACACTCACACAACATCACCAGTTTTTCCCAACTCAGATAACACAATTTAATAATACATTTAATAGAATCATTGGGTCCTGCCAATTGTCAACAATGCCCAATGTGTACCAATTAATATGAGCTATTAGTGATAAAGAGAAAATTGATAAATCCCAGAATTAGTACTCTCATTTTATTTATCAATTCTTTGTGCTGTACCTGACAGATAAATTATAATATAAAAACAGTGTTATGCAACAATTTGGTGGACACTAGTCAAATTTTCACACTAAAACATACAATTAAATAAAAGGATGCTAAAGGCTTAACAAAAAAAAGAATAAGTAACTCAATTAAAAAATAGGCAAAAGAACTAAGCAAACACTTCTCAAAAGATGAAATATAAATAGCCAATAATATATGAAAAAAAAGGTTCAACATCTCTAGCAATCAGAGAAATGCAAATCAAAATTACATTAAGATTTAATCACGCTCCAGTCATAATGGCAATTATCAAGAATACAAATAACAATAAAATTTGACAAGGATATGGGGGGAAAGTTACACTTGTACATTGATGGTAGAACTGCAAATTAGCATAAGCAAAAAATCAGGAATGGAATCACCATATGATTCTGCTATTCCACTCCTCATTATACATCCCTGAGATCTAAAATCCACATACTACAGTGATGCAGCTACATTAGTATTGATAGCAGTGCAATTCACAATAGCCAAGCTATTAAAACAGTCTAGGTGCCCCTCAACAGACAAATTGATAAATAAAACATGGTATAAATACACAATGCAGTTTTATTCAGCTATATAGAATTAAATTATGACATTTACTGGTAAATGGATAGTAAATGGATATCCTGCTTAATGACATAAGGCAGACCCAGAAAGTCAAGTGTCAAATGCCTTCTCTTAAATGTGGATCTAAACCAAGTTAAGGAAAAAGAGAAAGAAGATAGAAAGAAGCTGGATATGGTGGTCCAAGCCTGTAATCTCAGTGGCTCTGGAGGCTGAGGCAGGAGGATCGCCAGTTCAAAGCCAGTGTCAGCAAAAGCAAGAAGCTAAGCAATGCAGTGAGACACTGTGTTTAAATAAAATATAAAATAGGGCTGGGGATGTGGCTTAATGGCCCCTGAGTTCAACACCCTGGTACACCCCCCCTTAAAAAAAAGGAAAAGAAGAAAGAAAATGAATGAGGGGAATTCCATGAAAACAGAAAAGAGATCAGTAGAGAAGAGGAAGGGGATTGAAGAGGAGGGAGGAAGTAAAGGGAGGAACAGTAGAATGAATCTGACCACTTTCCTATGTACATATATGAATATGCCACAGCAAATTTCACCTTTATGTGTATTCATAATTTGAAAAAAAACTATAATAAATACAAGAAATATCAGTAAAGTAGAAAAAAGGAAATAGGGGGAGGGCAGAAAAGAGTGAAAGGGAAAATACAGTGGACTGAACTGAAGCAAATTTATTCCATGCTTGTACAATTAAGTCCAAATAAACTTCAATAATAGAACTAATATGAACTAATATAAACTAAAATGAAATAATACATAAACAATTTTAATTTATTGTCTTATCCAGAGCAAAAATGTTTGTCAAATAGTTCTGCTCATTTCTGATTGTATCATATATCTAATCTAATATGCTTACCTCAAATTATTAGAAATAATTCAATTTATGTAGAGATCTCAGTGAAGTATGAAGAAAAAGTAGGTCAAACATACAATCATCTCAAGACTTATTTTGAGATCTGAGTTCTTGAAAATTAACTTAAAATGTTGATCATTAAATGGTTTTCAGTTTTAGATTTTGGCTTTGGCAGGGTCCCAAATATTGCACTTAGTTTAAAAACAAACTATGTATCTGAAGCGATCTGGTAGAAAACTGTGAGCAATAATTTCACAGCAGTGTCTATCAAGTAGTTCTAGTTTGGCAGTGAAGTACAGGGGGATAATTCTTGCCAATTATTTTTTCTGAGGTAATCATGGAAAAAACCATTATTCTCCATCAGTATTATTAATAAATATGTTAAATGATTATTATCAGTATAGATAATAAAAGATTTGTAATAAGTATATGCAAATGTAACCAGCATAGAAGATGATCCTGAATATGCAGATTGCTTTTTTTCCCTTTACTTACTTCCCTATTTCCATTTATTATTATACATGATGTTCTTTTTGGTTAGGTAAACAAAATTTTAGTACAATTTTATACTGTACACTACATATGTACAGCATGTGGTGTTTGTGATTATCCAAATGCATACTGCCCAGTATTTGCCAACTAAATTTGAATAGTATCAAAATATTCTTTTAAAGTGACATTTCTTGGCTTATGGATACTTATTAAAGTTATCTGATTCTAAATAGATAGAGAGCCATTGGAAAAATATTCACAAGAATGAATAATTTTTGTATAATTAGCATCCAGGACAAGATCGAATGTAAAAATAATAGATAGAGATGGTATATTGTATGAGGGCACTGTGATTTATTGAGAGGCTATATCTCAGTAATTTAGACACGTTAAATGCATGCATGAAAACAGAATGTCCAGAAAGTTTTTGTATGGATTTTGTATGTGTTTTATTTTATTTCTTTTTTTTTTTTTTATTTTTAATGAAGAAAGAAGTTCAGGGTCCAACTCAAAATAAGACCAAAAAATCACTCAAAAAAAAAAAGTTAAGAAATTGATGAAGCTGGGCACAGTGGCACAAGCCTGTAATCCCAGCACTTAAGAAGGCTGAGACAGGAGAATCGCGAGTTCAAAGCCAGCCTCAGCAACAGCGAGGTGCTAAGCAACTCAGTGAGACCTTGTCTCTACATAAAACGCAAAATAGGGCTGGGAATGTGGCTCAGTAGTGGAGTACCCGAGTTCAATCTCCAGTACCAAAAAAGAAAAAAAAGAAAGAAATTGATGAAAAATACAGGACAGAAATAAATATAATAGGGACAACTGGGAAAGAAAGAAAAAGAGGGAATCCAAATCTGCAACCCAATAAGGAGATGAATATGACAATTTATAATGAAGGTAAATTAGTGTCTAAACTACAAAATATATGTTTTCATAATGCATATTTAACACTGCCTCATGATATAAAATTAAAAAGTGAGACAAGCTTTACTGGGTACTTGATTTTTCCCCTATTTTTCTCTTTATCATAATAAAATAAATTTAAAATTTAAACTGTAGTGTAAAACTAATTGATTTTGTATTAGCCTCTACATGCAGTCAATAGACTGAAGATAGAGAAAATATACATGAAGCATCAAATACCCCTATTGTTCCTGCTACGTAGTCATTTGTGGAGTATATTTGATCTCACATTGTAACATGGTGTTTATGCTTATGGGAATCAATTTAAACTTTAAAGAAATGTATGATCTTAATGGAAATATTTTAATTAATAGAGAAATAGATCTAAGCAAAGTTGAAATGATTCATGTCTTCATTCATAGCAATAAACTTATCACATGGTTGAAAAATAAATCAAGACTTTCATATTTTGACCTAAAATGTTTTAATGTTGCTATAAATACACATTTATAAAATTATGGGTATTTATATTTCACCACCATTATATTATGCTCTAATATATGTAATGCTACAAAAATCATGTAAAATTTCCAGTATTTTATGTCATTACTGAAGGTATGTTTCTTTATAATAACTATGAATACCTTTCTGAAAAACACCCTACACTTGCACAGTTTAAAGACATATACTTTAACACTTCACACCAACTTCAACTACCAAGTCACTTCAGCCAGACTTTCTAGCATTTACTACATCACAGTACATTCAGAAAATGGTAATACTTTTATAAGCATGACCCATCATAGTCATCCATCCATACCTTGTTCCATTTCTGCTGAGCTGCCCACAATGTGAGGAGAATCACACATTCAGAACACCACCCAGGTGAGGAACCTGTCACACAAACAATAAAGTCAGCACGAATTATAATCTTACCCAAGAAGTTGGCTCTTTTCTTTCCCACCCACTGTCTTTCTGCACTGATATTTTCATATATTTGTAAAGGCTTCATTCTTTCTACTATTACACATTATAAAATACAACAATATTTGCTTTCAGCATTACTCCTAAGATTTGAAAAGTTTTGCAGTTATAATTTTTATGATTACCCTAACTGAAATAAATTGCTAACCTCAGTTCTTAAGTAAGGATACTATTGCTCAGTGAGGTTAAATACTTTGCCTTGGAATAGTAGGTAGCAGCAATAGGGATCAAATGTAGTTCCAATGATGCTAAAATAAGTTGTCCTTTTTCATTGTGCCAAAAAGAGTCTCATCATTTAAAAAATCTACTCTTCTGTTGTGTTAACACATTCATGGTCTAGGTTTGAGAATTCATTTTTTAAAAAAAATTATCTTCTTCATTAGTATAATGTTATATACCATTCACTAAGATCTCAAGAAGCTAACTAATTATTTAAAACTTTCTAGGAGAAATGACTCTGGACATTGAAAACCCTGAGTAAAAATGATTATAAACCATTAGACTAGGATTTTTAAATCATTTTAATTACTAATATAATTATTATTGTTGGTCCTAAAAGACTTTATTAAGTCCTTCTTAATACAGTATTTTAAGTCTCTAGTACTGAAATCATCCTCATTAGTTTTCTGTCAAGAAAAAATTAAAATTTTTGCCGGGCACAGTGGCACATGCCTATAATCCCAGCACTTTGGGAGACTGAAACAGGAGAATCTCAAGTCCAAAGCCAGCCTCAGCAATGGTGAGGCGCTAAACAGTTCAGTGAGACTGTCTCTAAATAAAACACAAAAGTTGGGTGGGGCGGGGGATGTGGCTCAGTGGTCGAGTGCCCCTGATTTCAATCCCTGGTACCAAAAAAAAGAAAATTAAAATTTTGATCACTGTAATTTCTGTTTAGATCTCTTTGCTCCTTAGTAAATGCAAAACACACTCTTATAGGGTCTAGATTCCAATTTAGCCTCTAGCTTCCTAAAAACACCATACAAAGAAAATTAACAACAATGACAAATATTCCAAAATTGGTTTTATAAAAAAATTAAGTAACAAAATATTTTAGTTTACTTATTTTTTAAAAATTCACAATGATTACATAAAAAAAGTTTCAGTATAAAATTGTATTCTTTTTGTTTTCATTAATAGCTGTGTTAGGATGACCATGAAATTTATGTTTTTTATATAAATTGGTATACATTTATAATTGATTTAGCCACATCCTAGTCTTAACAGTTAAATACAAAATTATCCTATTGTGACTTTTATTTGGGGTCATCTATTCTATCAGAATACAAGAAGTAAAATTGTTTAAATTTTTTGTGACTGTCAAAGTTCTTGATATTTCTAACAGGAATTTAGATAATAGACTTTGATTTATTCATTTACTTATTTGTCCTTGAGTGCTTACTATTTTGCTGGTGACTTGTTAAATGATAGGGAAATGACGATAAATAATACCTGATATCACAGAGTTCTATATAATAAGGGCAGAAAAATTCATGTGAAAATGGTAAGAGATATTATCCTGAGAAGTTTTGCATTACAATTCAAAACTAATATTCACTTAAAGGATAAATGCAAACTAGGGTGAATGCATTTGTTGTGCCTTATAGCATGATTTTGTCTTTGCAAAACAGTTTTAAAGCACAATAAATACCTGATGCCAAACATTTTGTTTTATTGTCACTTTTTCTTAAATTATTAATATGTTTTATGCCTTAACACACAGCACTTTGACTTAGTGACCATTATAGGAACTTTAATCTTTCAACTATGTGGCTGATATATTTCTTTTGCCCAGTCACATAATAACATTTGTAAGCTTAACTTTGTAAATGCTTTCATTTTACTATTTTTTTAAATGAAGTTTTTAAGTCATTTTGACCACAGCTAAGCTTGAAAGTGATTTTAGTTGGGTACAATGGCACACAACTCTAATCTTCCTGCCTGAGGTAGGAAGATCACAAGTTTGAGGGCAGCCTGGCAATTTAGTTAGATCTTGTCTCAAAATAACAAATTTCAAGTGGGCTGGGGATGGTACAACACCCCTGGCTCAATCCCCAGTACTGCCAAAAAAGGAAAAAGAAAAGTCTGATATTGAGACTAAAATATTTCAAAAGGTCTTGCATTATTTCAAATTTCAAGTAAGATTTTTAATATTTGTTATATTTCATATGTGGGCAATTTTAAATTACCTCAAATGCGATTTATGTCAATTAGCTCCTAGATTACTTGGGAAAATATTGAAGTTTACAAATAAAAGGTCCACATCAGATCAAGCTCTCAAGAATGACTCACCAAGACAGGTAAATTTTAAGTTCAAAAACAGCAAGAAAAAAATAATAGAAAGAGAAACATTAGTAAATGCAAGAGTGTGTCCTTATCAGAAGTGATCACAATGTGATAAAAGCTGTAGCTTGATTTTATGAACTTAATTGGTATTATAAAAAGTCATACTTCTGTGAAAACCTATGATAATATTATTATTTCAATGAAACTGTGGACTCTGCAAGTTCTAGCATAGCATGATTTTCCTCCCAAGGTGGCATAGTGACAGATACTAGGGGAAATTTGACCATATTTTAAGTAGCTTCTTAATGTTGAGCTGCCCTTGGGTATTGAATGGTCCCTGTTTCCTTTCATTGAGAAGAAGGTTTGTGCATTTTCAAAAACTGACAATTGTCACAAAGGAACCAAAGAACAGTTGTTCTCTGAACACTGAAAGGGAATTTTGTGTGGAATGAAGGAAAATAGATTGAGCATTTACTTTGTGGAACATTTTAGTTTTCCAGGGCAAAGTCACATTATAAACTAGCTAAAATATTTTAAAAATGCAAAAAAGTTAAAATCCATACACACTTAGAAGAGACATTTTATTATAACAAGAAAAATGTGTTAATCTAGAGCAGAGTGATTAGGCCATTTGTCAAATGGACTTACTGTTTCTGATAACATTTACAGGTCACATATACTTTTCAAATCTCCATAGAAGTAAGCTTGCTCAAATGGAACTTAACCTACCTGAATTCGTGAGATTGATTGTTAAGAGTCAAGGTTGAAGCATTCTGTGAAACATTTTAAACGCTTACATTTATGAAGGAAAAACTAAGAGTGAAACTAAAACTTAGAGAAGTATTTTCATCAAATAGATTTAATTATAATGATAATTATTTGGTGACTTCATTATGAACCAAAAATTATACTATGGGTTTACAAATAGGTGATTTTGAAATTCTTGTGTGTATAATCAGGTAATAAGTTATTGGATGTTTGTGTCTTTAATTATGCAATTTTAATAAAATTTTTTACTTAATATATACTAATAACCTACTTGGAAAGATATTTTCTATGACAAAAATGTGAAATTGATTAAACTAAAGAATAACAGAATAACTAAATCTATGTATTAGCTCATTGACATACACTGTTAAGAGATTTCTATGCATTATCTAATTTAATTTTCTATCAAACCCTAAATGCTTGTGTTTTTATACATAGGTCACTGGTGAGGGTATTTTGAGATTGAATTGCTTAACATTTCACACACACACACACACGCACAAAAACCCTACCAATAATTGTCCAAATTAATTCTATAACTCTGATCTTAGTTATAACAACTGTTATTTTAATAACTCTATGCTAATTTTCTAAGGAAAAGTATCAACTAAGACAAATGCTTCATTCATGAAAAAGTATTGTTGTTCACTCTATTCACAGATATGAGTTAGAATGATAAACATACATGTAAATTATAAATTTAGTCATATTTTACAAGAAACTAAAACTGATAAAACTGATTTTTGTTAAGAAACTGATTATTTTTCTCCTTGTGTGTGAGTTTAGACTAGCATCCTTTTAAATAATATACTTGCAAATAAATAAGATAGATCGGGCTGGGGTTATGGCGCAGTGGTAGCGTGCTCGCCTAGCACGCGGGAGGCACTGGGTTCGATCCTCAGCACCACATAAAAATAAAATAAAGCTATTGTGTCCACCTACAACTAAAAAATAAATATTAAAATAAATAAATAAATAAATAAATAAGATAGATCTAGCAAAGTTTAATCTGAATAACTTCTTATAGCTTCTAGTACATTATAAATATCCTATATATTTTGATTTATTACTTGCAATTCATATTCCATTTGCTTCACAAATAAATATGCAATGGTTTCCAAACAAAAATTGTAGCTTGTTGCAGTGGCACACGCCTGTAATTTCAGTAGCTTGGGAGGCTGAGGCAGGAGGATTATTAGTTCAAAGCCAGCCTCAGCAATTTAGCAAGGCCCTAAGCAATTCTGCAAGACCCTGTCTCAAAATAAAATATACAAAAGGGCTAGGATGTGGCTCAGTGATGAAGTACCCCTGGGTTCAATCCTCAATACCAAAATAAGTAAACAAGTAAATAGTAGGAGTCAGGCACAGTGGCTCATGCCTGTAATCCCAGCACTTTGGGAGACAGGAGAATCTCAAGTTCAAAGACAGCCTCAGCAACAGCGAAGAGTTAAGCAACCCAGTGAGACCCAGTCTATAAATAAAACACATAGTCTGGGATGTGGCTCAGTGGTCAAATACCTCTGAATTCAATCCCTGGTACCAAATAAATAAATAAATAGTAAAAATTAATAAATACAATTTTATATAGATTTGAAGTCATTTGGATGCAGTAATGCATCTTTGTGACATTTTGTCAACTAGAATCTAATGTAGTAATATTTTTACCAGTGTTTTAAATGTTTATGCCATCTTATAAAAATTAACCTCCTCATACTGAATTCCAAGCATATTTTCATAGGTGTCTTTTTGAAAAAAAAGTACTTTTATTGATAATATTTATTAATAACTATAAAATAATTTAAGGAGCATAATTCTCAAAAGAAGAAACAGTGTTGAATAATAGTTTTTTTAATAAAAACTGTGAAATAAACTTAATATTTCAAAGAAAACATTTCTGCAAGAATAAGAAAAAAACAAGAGATTGTTGTTATTTAAATTAGTGTGAAATAGAATTGGGAAAATTAAAATAATAATTGTATCACCATTAATTTGAATCTACAAATTATTAGTTATAAATGCTATCTTAGAAGTGTTATAACCTTATTTATTGCCGAGTATTTTCCGTTAAATGCTTCAGGAGTTGGCAGTGATAACAGCAAAATATTTCAGCATCGATATAATGACCATATGGAATTGAAGCAGGTACTTCAAATTATTTTATTTTCCAAGAATGTGTAGTTTAGCACATTTTAAGGCCAGATCTAAAACAGACAATATGAATGAAAAATGATTTAATTTTGTGAGGATTGACTTAAGAAATCTAAATAAATATAAGTTATAGATCATGAAAAATTTCTAAAAATTATTATGATTTTATTATTTAATAGAAAATAAGGAAAATAAAGATTATAATAAATTTATGATGTACAATTTACAACTCATAAATATACGTTATTATTTAGAATGCAACATGCTTTTTTTTTTTTTTTAATCTACACCTTGGTCTGTTCACCTTGGCTCCAGTAGATGCCACTGGTAGTGAGCAGCTCTTGGTATCACCCATATAGTACTTAAAGCATTTCTCCCGTGCATCCTGGCATTGTGGCCACAGGGTACTCAACTCTTGCTGCTGCACAGTAGTACCTTTCCAGTTGTACTCATACATAGCCATGCTCACAGGGAGAGAGCTTGAATGACTTACCTTTCCTTGTAAATGAATTTCAAATAATTTGCATTATAAAGTACTGACTAAAAAATTATGTTCTTAGCTAAAGCTTGTCTTACTAAGGTAGTATTAAGCAATATAAAGTAACAACTTTATTTACCTCTTCTTAATAATGTTACAGATTTTGAAAAGTAAGATACTACTTTATACTATGATTATATTTCTTTAGAAAGCTATCTGAGACTACTTAGCACTGCACCTAAATAAAAATGAATTCATCTATTAGAAAACCTTAGTTTATGAACCACTTATTGGTGGGGATTATGCCTTTCACATAGCAGACATAAAATAATAATTGTTGAAATGAAGGTTTTTGACTTAGACAAATGTGTATTAAAGAAGTATTTTGACGTGTGGTTTCCATTCAAGAATGCATATTAGAACAACATGGTGAGGTTATAAAAATTACAAACATTCAAGCTCTATCTTTAGAATTTCAGGTTTAAATGTTTTGGAATGGGATGATGGTATTAAAATGACACGTAGCATCAAACCTCAAGACATTGATTAATCATGTGATTGGAGATATTCTCAATTCAAGTATCTTATTGAACATACTCTTCTGTGACAATTTAAAACCCATCAGTTCTGTCCATCATATATTTTGAGCTCTTGCCACAGAGTGGTATGGTTCATTTGTACTCTAGACCCACTGTGAAAGTTATTTTTGGTAGGGTGATATTCTTTGGCCACCAATGTGAGCGGGAACAAAATATATAACTTCTGGGCAGAAATGTTAAGTAATAGTAAGTTTATATTCCACTAAAACCTACTGTGTTTATTCAACCTGGACCTTTTAAGTGAGGACTTTTGCCTACTGTTACATTCTTATATTGTGAGTGACAGAGAAATGAATTCAAGTGCTTAAAACTGTAAGATTTTGGAGCACTTTGTGACAGAACCATAACCTAGAATATTATGATAGATAATACAATTTATGAAATTGAACTCATAAATAAAGATAAGTAATAAAAATAATTATTTTAAAAGAATGCATAATCTGTTTGGTTGTCCCTCCCCAGAAAAACAATATGTTTGGACTAGTCCTCAAGTGAACCACGACCATAAGCACAATTTAAAATATCTTCCTACTTAATAATTCACATATTCAATTGGTAGGTACATGATGATTAATTTAATTAAAATTTCTGTGATCACAGCAACTAAAAACATAAGTTAAAGAACATATATTTTGCCTACAGATTATAATAGTTTTAACTTGAGTTAATTTCTTCTTGTTACTTAACTGTTCAACAATGTCTTTTAATCATTCCTTTAACCTACGTGTTTACTTTGACATATAAACAGAATAAATTTTCATGTGCACTTTTACATTGTATTGTGGGTGGTTTTATGCTTGTTTTCTAAAACCCTCTCCCCTTGTCACAAATATTGGTTCTTAAAAACTGACACAGTAGTTTCATTTTTCTATATTATAAAATTAGTACCATAATTCACTTAGCAATATTTTCTAAAGCCTTGATTCCTTATTAATGACTTCGTATAGTAAATGTTTTTTCTTTTTACATTTTTCTAATTAACATTTTATAATGTGTCTTAATAGCTTATAAACTTCAGAAGGGAAGTTAAATAGATACATTTTTCCCAGAAAAGACAAATTTAATTTAATTTTAATTTTTAAATTTAATTTTAAATTTTAATTTTTTTTCCTCAAAAGTTGCATTTAATACATATTATCAAACGTAACAGAAAAAGGCAAATTTTCAGAAGCTGTACACACTATTCACTGAAAACATTTGTTGAGGCAAATAGAAAAAATATTGTTACAATCATAATTTTTCTAACTTTGTACAAAATTATAAGCAGATTACATTCTTCATATTAAAGATAAATTTAAAATTATGCAACACAGCATTAAGTAATAAATAATAATCCCATTATTGGAATCCCTACAGTCATGAGATGATTGGTAATAGCTATATTTGTTGTTTTTTTTTTTTTTTTTTTTTTGGTGGTTCTGGGGATTGAACTCAGGGCCTTGTGCATGCTAGGCAAGCACTCTACCAACTGAGATATACCTCCAGCCCCTAAGTAATGCCTATATTTGTACTTCACATAGCCTCCTAAAATTATAGTGCTTAAAGTATTCAGGTATAGGTGACAGTATAGACCACTCTCCAATCAAACAGAGGTAAATGATAGTCACAGGAATGACAATATGAACTTCTACAGATTATAAGCTGTGCCATAACATGCAATTTTCCCCTTTCTTATCTGATTAGGTTGTGATAAGAGGTGATAATTTGCCTTTTTCTGTCTTATTATGAGAATAGCTTTGAATTCACTTTAATTGATTTGAAAGCAAAAATAACTTAGCAATATAATATATAATATATATGTATATATATAATGTTAGTTACAACTTATGATACACCTATATCTCTCAAATTATTGCAAACATGATCAATAAACAGGGAATATCTAGTTTGTAGAACTTGATTCATTTCAGTTTTAACTATTCTTGCTTTCATAATTTGATGTGCTCAGAAATTTTCTTTCCATCACTGATGCATACTTTCTAAATCCCTATTTGCTACCTTTTTTCTTTATTTTATGAAATGAAATTATTCTGGCATAAATATTCTAAATTATAGAGACAATGTTAAGTAATATTTCTTTATGAGATTACATGTTTGAATACAAAGGAATGTGATGGAATAAAATGCTCGCCTTATGGGCAGCATATGTGAGCCAGCTCTGGTGAAAATTCACTGTTTTGAGCACATCTTTTAAGTGTAATTAGTTAAAAATGGGAAAAAAGGCTAAAGAACAGTGTGCATTATTTGCAAAAAAAATACTGTAGTTCTGTTATCAAAGGTTCTCTCCATATATTTAAGTGTTTCAATGTAAGAAATCAGTATATTTTCAAAAAAATTCTAATGGCTTTATTTTCTCATCCTTATTCAAATTTTAAAGTGGCAACTTACTTTAAAATAATATAATATAATAAATATAAAAATATAATATAATAAATAATATAATATAATAAATATAAAATAATATTTCAAAATTAGTCATAATAGTAGATGTTCAAATGATCATTGGGTTCTTACTGATGTCAACCACCTTCTATTAAAGAAAACTCAAAAAGTTTAAGGACATCTGAAATTAATTTAAAAATTCTGTCTCATGAATTCATAAATTATTGAAACAGTTCTGGAATCACAAATTAGTGGTGCCCTGATATTTAATTTTAGAGAATTAGCTATTAAAGAATAGCATAATAAACAATACTTATTTAGTCTCTGAAATGCACCATGAACAATCTAATTGAAGAATAATATACATTTATGTCAACTCAGAATTCAGCACTTATTTGTGGAAGAGAATTCAATGGGAATTTTAATGCCATTATTTTCCATACTCTCATTAGTCACTCTAAAACTGTCTTCCTAATTTTTAAAGTTTTAATTATTTTGAAATAAATATTATTGCTACTTTATAATGTATTATCTTGATAAAAATAATACATTTTTCAATAAGTAATAATAAAGCATAAGTTCAACCTATAAATCAAATATTAAATGTGGAGAATTCATGTCTTGCTCTCTCATACAAATTTTAGGTAATCAATATTTTGATTTAATTGCTGAAACATATTAGATTTTATTTTAAAATTTTTATTATGTATTTTATTTTTCAAAAGTCTACTTTTTACAATCAGTGCAACTTTTAATATTATGAGCAGAAAAGAATTACCAAAATATTTTTTACCAGATTGCATTAACACTTAGTAAATTTAAAATATTCATTTTCCCACTTAAATTTTATGCTACGTGGTACACTAAATATAAACACATAAGTTAATATAGTCATAATAATACTTTTCAATCTCCTATCAATTAGCGTGAAGCTGAAATAAAACGCTTGTCAAATAACTGTTTTCTCCTCAGAATAAATTCATACTTCACAATGTCATGCTATTTATATTGCAATTTTTTTCTGACTTTTTGCAATGAGAGGCTTTACATGATACAAATCTATCAAGATTTAATATCTTTATGTTAAGTCAGCTTAAAGTCCCTGAGCATGATTCTGAAACTATGCACTCGCATTCAGCAGTAGTACAAAACAGAGAATAATCTCAAATACTATGAGAGCTATCAATTGATATTAGTGAAAGAAAATAAGGTTTTCTTATGGGTGTACATAAATATCAGTGAATGCAATTATGGAGCTGAATTGTGTCAAGGTTACAGAATTGTGTCAAGGTAACAGGTAACTATATATTTGACAAAAATAGTACATTTGGGGAAAACATAATTTAATATATCCCATCAATGCTGCAAGAAGCACACATGACAAAATTGGTCTTACCCTCCACATAGGCAAAAGAAATCAATTCCAGACCACAGGTTTTTCATGTTATGCAGAAAAGGAAATTATATTTAAAAAGAAAGAAAAATGCTTTAGAAATAAAATAATGAAAAAGAAAAGAAGAATAATTTCTGCTTTTATATAGTAAATATATTTTCTCACAGAATTAGGCTGATATATTCTTCTGAAGGCTATTTATCTTGTGTTAAGGT